>PVJX010019738.1:0-34410 GCA_004027295.1 Dolichotis patagonum | reverse complement strand
GTTGTTTATTTGTGTTCGTTCTGTCTTCCTGATGTGGGAACTCAATGCAATAAATTTTCCTCTGAGGACTGCTTTCATTGCATCCCACAAAATCTGGTAAGTTGTGTCTGTATTTTCATTGACTTGTAAATATTGTTTAATTTCTTCTTTAATTTCCTCTGTGACCCACTGATTGCTCAAGAGTGTATTATTCAGTTTCGATGTGTTTGTAGGTTTTTTGCAATTTCTTTTTTCATTAATTTCTAGTTTCACAGCACTATGATCTGATAACATGCATGGGATAATTTCAATTCTTTTGCATTTAGTTAAATATGTTCTGTGGGCTAGTATATGGTCTATTTTAGAGAATGTCCCATGTACTGCTGAGAAGAAGGTGTATTCTGATGTTGTTGGATGGAACTCTCTGTATATATCTATCAAGTCCATTTGTTCACAGGTGTGATTGAATTCTGTTATGTCTTTGCTGATTTTCTGTCTAGTTGATCTGTCCTTTTGGGTCAATGGTGTGTTAAAGTCTCCTGTTATAATTGTATTATTGCTTATTTGATTTTTCATTTCTGTTAGTATTTGCTGTATATAGCTGGGTGCTCTGGCATTTGGTGCATATATATTTAAGATAGTTATCTCTTCCTCTTGAAGTTTTCCCCTAACTAGTATGTAGTGACCTTCTTTATCTCTTTGGATCATTCTTGGTTTGAAATTCACATTGTCTGCAAACAGGATTGCCACTCCTGCTTTTTTGTGGTTTCCTGTTGCATGAAGTATTGTTTTCCATCCCTTGACTTTCAGTCTGAGTGTCCTTTTGGGTTAGATGCGTTTCTTGTAGACAGCATATGGTTGGATGTTGTTTCTTGATCCATTCTGCCAGTCTGTTTCTTTTGATTGGTGAGTTGAGGCCATTTACATTAATGGTTGTAACTGTTATATATTGGTTTATTGTTGTCATGTTATCTTTCTGCTGTTGTGTCTTTAGCTTTCCATTCTGTTTAATTGTCTGCCTTGCTTGGTGGTTTTCTCCCCTGTGTATCTAGAATGTCTTTCAGTATTCTTTGTAGGGTTGGTTTGGTGTTCATGAAGTTCTTCAGCTGTTCTTTGTCATGGAAGTATCTTATTTCTCCATCCATTTTGAAGGACAGTTTTGCAGGGTATGTCAGTCTGGGTTGGAAGTGGTTTTCCTTTAGGATCTGAAAGACTTCACTCCATTCTCTTCTTGATTTCATTGTTTGTGTTGAGAAGTCTGTCGTGATTCTGATAGGTTTTCCTTTATAGGTGATCTCTCTTTTCTCTCTAACAGTTTTTAGTATTGTATTCTTATGTTGGATTTCTGGGATGGTGATTATTATGTGTCTGGGTGTAGTTTTATTTTGGTTATGGCTCTTTGGAGTTCTATATGCTTTACTTATCCAGATGTCTGTTTCTCTTCTCATGTTTGGGAAGTTTTCAGCTATTACTTCTGTAAATATCCTCTTGACATCATTTGGGCTGTTCCCTTCTTTTTCTTTTATCCCTAATAATCTTATGTTATTTTTCTTTGCATCATCTTGCAGGTGTTGAATTGTTATTTCCCGATTCTTTGTTATTTTTAAAAGATCTTGTCTTTCCTGCTCACTGGCTGCAATCTTCTCTTCGCGGTCTGAAATTCTGTCTTCACTTTCATTGAGGCAGTTTTTACAGCTTTCAATAGAATTTTTCATTTCCTGTATATCTCTTTTAATCTGCTTTATGCATTCTGTTTGTTTCTTATATTGTTCTTTGAGGGATTCTATCTGTTTGCTTTGTTCCTCTAATTTTTTAGCTGTGTTTTCATTACATGTGTTTACTATTTCTTTCACTGTTTTTATCAATTCTTCTTTTACCTGGACAAGTATTTCTAGTTTGAATTTCTTCATAGCTTTCCCTATTTGCATATTTATTTCATTTGATATCATTTCAGACATTTCAGGTTTATGGCTTCTTTTTTCTTCTATGTACACAGCTTCTAAGCTTTCTTGGGCATGGCTAGGGCTTTGAGCCTGCCTTTTGGTCTTTCCTTTTGTCATTTTTCTATATTTCCTTACTCTGAGCAGTGTTCCAAAGCTTTCTCTGCTTATGTGGCAAATTACCTGTTATACCCTCAGTTCCTGGAGGGGCAGTGGCTCCCCCACAGGCTCTTGGCTTCCTCACAAGGTCCTAACTCCCCTCTGTGGGCTCCTGGCTCCCTACATTGTAAGGTGAATGCTGGGTGTGGCCACCCCGGAGCCTGTGGAATCTCAGGCAGGCCAGGCCACCGTGCTTTGTCCCAGGCAGGTCTCCAGGAGGTTCCCTGCTAGTGAAGGGCCTACAGGTCCCAAAGAGTCAGGCCAGAATGTTGGTTTCTGAAAAGTTCCCTGTCCCAAATAGACCTGGCCAAGATGCCAGTCTCCACAATATTCCCAATCCAAACAGCCCGGGCCATTCTGCGGGTCTGAGAGTTTTGGGTCCCAAAGAGACAGCCCGAGATGCTGCTTTCTGGGAGACTTCCTGGGGGTGAAGTTTGGGGCTATGGGCCCAAACAGACCCAGCCCAGATGCTGATCTCCAGGCAGTTCCCTGAAGATGAAGGGCATGCTTACCAATCCCAAAGAGTTGCGCTGAGATGCAGGTCTGCGCAGACTTTCGATCCAAACAGCCCAGGCCACTCTAGGGGTCTGAGAGTTTCGGGTCCCAAAGAGACAGCCCGAGATGCTGCTTTCTGGGAGACTTCCTGGGGGTGAAGGGCAGGGCTATGGGCCCAAACAGACCAGGCCCAGATGCCGATCTCCAGGCAGTTCCTTGCAGATGAAGGGCGGGCCTACCAGCCCCAAACAGTTGCGCCGAAATGCAGGTCTGCGGAGACTTTCAATCCAAACAGCCCAGGCCACTCTACGGGTCCGAGACTTTCCGGGTGAGAAGTTTTGATCCACTAAACTGTTTTAGTCAGTTTCTCATTGCTATGTCACAATACCCAATATACATGACTTATGTAACAGTTTTATTTTAGCTCAAGTTTTCAGTCCACACTTCACTAGCTCCAAGGCAGGAAGGCAAGGCAGAGGAGCACAGGGAAGGAAAAGCTGCTCAGATTGTGGGGAGTCAAAATAACAGAGAGAGAAAGAAAGAACAAAGAAAGGACATATGCCCTTCTAGGTCATGTACCCAGTGACCTATGTTTTCTACCCAGACTCTGTCTCCTAACAACAAGTCAGTCATTCTGCCTCCATAGCACAAACACTTTTCAAAAACCTCACCTATGAGTACATGAAGCTTTGAGGAGACACCTAGACATAAACTACAGCACATGTATTTCCTTCATGACAAACTGCCTTGCAAAAGCAACAGGGTCAAGCAGGCATGGGCTGAAATCTCCAAAACCATGAGTCAAAATAAGTTTTTCTTTCATCAAGTTTGCTTCATCTGGTATTTTATCATGATGATGGAAAGTTGACTAACATATACATCACTTATTAGGTATTATAGGTAATGGACAACATGGTAACTATTAACTAGTTAGACATTTTAGTATAAATGTCTTAACATTTAGTGTAAATGTTTTGTTTGCTGTCCAAATAGAAACTTGCAACAAGAAATAGAAAAGCAACCACATGTATGTCAAGCAAGTCAAGAACACATACTTTGAACGCTTGTGTTCTCTGTCATTATCTATCTCTTTCTCTATCTCTATCTCTATCATCTCTATATCTCCATCTCTTTCAAACAGAGTCTCTCAATGTTAAGAAATTGATAAACACTGTCTTTGTGAATTCCATTTTTGAAAAAATAAAAAGGTGAAATAACTTCTGTTGAGTATACTATAAAAAATTAGAAACAACAAAAGAGCATGTTCATAATTTAACTGGAGAGGGAATAAGGCATGCCTTTTTAAACTCTGAAGAATAGAAGCCTTCCTGAATTTCTTTCCTCTTCCAATTTGTGCCCAGGAAGCAGACAAATTCAGAAACAAACAATATTTTATGACAGAGATGTGAGTTATATTGTTTCTCAGTGACCATTAAAGAAATTTTAGCATAATATTCCAGACTTTGTTTTTATTATCTGTACTATCAAGTGGCTAGAGAGACTAGACAATTCTACGCAAAGACAAAAGACCTCTAGAATCCATCTACACATATGCAAAATCTCTGTTAATGCCCAGTGAGTCATATATTAGTAAGTATAGTTTTAAGTTAAAGAGAAAATGAATATTAATTATTTTAAATGTCATGAGAATTAATTTATATCTTTGAGTAAGCTGACACATTTTCTAAGAACTGCTACTTTAAACATTTTTTAGATGCTTAAATAATTTAAAAAGGGAATTAGCTGTCCATGGAAAGTATTTGAAAGTTTGTTCTTTCCTACATTCCGTTGTCACATCTAGTCATATTACTCATAGGGATCTTTTTCATAATTAAACTTTAGCTGTGCAAATTAATTACATCATTAAGAAAATGCATTTGTTTTCCCAATATTATATTTTTGATATTCTTAAATAAAAATAAATTAAAATGTGTTAGCACTCAAAGATCTCTAATATTAGGCAGTATATTGATTTAGAAGACTGTGTAGAATAGAGAATACATATGATGTACAGACTTATGTGTATAATTTAATCCATAATTTTCATGTGATCTCACTTAAAGCCCATCTCTAAGAGAGAAGAAATTATTAGAATTTTAATCTAGTGGCATTTTTCAGGTTTGATGATATAGCTAGAAAGGAACAAATTTTCTTTTATGAAAAAATGGTAATTTGACAATCCTTTATTAGCTATTAATTAATTACTGTTATGATTTTGTTCTATTTGGAACTACTTTAGCTCTCAGTTTCCTTCCCTTCCTGTTCTGCTCCTCTCATGGAGATACTTGTCTAAAATTACATGAGGTGACATTATTTCTAGGTGGCTATAAAATTGATTTTAGGATATTAGATCCCTGTGAATGATACTTATTGTGTTTTATAAGGAAAGATTTTTTTTTTTGACAATTACTCAAAGTGTAAATTACTCAGCAACAACATCTCTTTGAGAATGATCCAACAGCAACTTGGTAAACACACATTAATAGTAACTAAACAGTTACTCAAATGTAACACAAATTTCTGTTGCAGAAATAATATGATCTATTGTAGGTACAATAATGACTATTAAGTTTGAGTTGATAAATTTCTCATCTTAAAAATTATGTTTCTCTTTATTTCCAGATATTCTATTGTCCTTGTCTGATTTCAAACCACTCAATACAGAATCTTCCATGCACCTCATGTGTGTCAGCTTGTACTAAATAATGTTTTCTAACTTGTACTTGATGACCTTGGGTCTTAAGGAGTATTGTTTAGGGATACAGTGGGATTATTCCTTTTGAAAATTGGTGTTTTTCTCACAACAGACTAGAGTTGTGGGGTTTTGGGGGGAAGACAAGGGAAAGGAAGGGTAATTTTCATCACTTCATATCATGGGTTTATCAATTTCTAAACATTTGGAAGGGCAATTATTGGTGTTTTTTGTGATTATATAGCTGCTATATTGTTTGTCAAATTTCCCTGCTGTGAAGTTCCTCTTCCTCTTCCTCTTCCTCTTATCCCTCTGTACCGTTCCACACTACACTACACTCTTTGAGGTAAGTTGCTTTGGAGGCCACCCATAAGAAGAGGGAAGTTATGACATCATCCTTTTAGGGAAAGTATTTACATAGATCTGGAATCCTCTGTAGAGGAGACTAGTCTCTGCTCTTCCACTTATTAACCTAGTCAACCATCTATCAATATCAACAAAAACTCATGAATATTTATTTTGTCATTTGTGTTACAATCTAACACAATTTTTGTTTCATTTTGTTGCATTGTTTGTTCTAGATTTGGCTATTGGGAGCTCCTTCAATTGGCATATGCAAGCAATGTGTGGTATTTTGAGAAATTTGTTAATTTTCTAAACCACTATCCATTAATCACTTCTTATAGTTACTTAATTGATATTTTAGATGAATTTGTGATGAATTGAACTCATACTATTTTTTTGCCATATATGAAGATCACGCCTCTTTTCATTTATTTAGATAGCTCTTAATTATTTAATAGTCAACATTTATCATAAATGACACAGTTTTTTGTTTCATTTTTGAAGAATCCTATTAAATGCTCTGATTTCTAGCTGTTTAAGTGTTGTAGGTAAATCTTATATCTGACAACCTTGCTGAAGTTTCTGGCTGAAGTTTCAGGCTTATTTTGTTAACTCATTAATTCTGTTAGATATTTTAAATAAATGGTCTATCACCTTCAAATAATTATTATTAATCAGGTTATAGTCATACTGGTTTTATTTGAGATTTATGATTAATTCTTTAGTATATTTTCACAACCACTGTAATATATTATTAAATTTATTTTATTTTCTTAGTCCACTTGTTTCAATTTTTCTGCTACAGGTAATACACCTTATTTAGTTCTTTGTACAGTATTTCATTATTGTCACTTAGGCATGTAGGCTCTTTTTGATCTCTGTGATGCTCTGTTCTAAAAATGTTGGATGTTTCTAGTGCACAAAAATGGAATGAGTTAATCCATTGGGTAGAGTTGCTCAGGCTGCATGAAAGTTCATTTACTCATTCTTACTATTTGCTATTTATCTTGGATGCCCAAGGAGAAGGAGCAATGGGAAGTACAATCTTCTTCCTTTAGCTTTACCTGTTAGGAGGTAAAAGGACAAAGGGCCAAGTGCCCAAAAAAGACATTTACTTCTTTAACCTTCTGTCCTCGGTCATTTTCATACTGTCCTGATTTTGCCTCCCTAGACACATAACAGTTGGGGACAGTTATCATATACTGCTGCAGGAACAGGGCAGGAAATTGTTGATGTAGGCAACTGTACTGAAAAATACAGAGAAAAAAATAGCAAAATACTTCTCTCTAATCCATATTAAAGATGCTGTCAGCCATACGAAGTTACAGCTCTAGATTTGGGAGTTACATAAAGTCAGGATAGCTTTCATATTACAGATGATGTGAGTGCCTCCCACTGGAAGTGTACCCAGAAAAGCTGACCCTTCCTCCAAACACAAATATTACCTAAAAAGAGGACTATCCAGTCAGAAATTTCTATTTGGTTTTGTTTTTGCTGCTCATGGGGCTCCATCTTTTCCTCAGTACTTGCTCTATGGCTCAGAGAAGCAACTTCTATTTCATAATCTTTTAAAAATTTTTTTATTTCATAACCTTGATCAGACCCTTGGGCCTCAACTAATTCTGGTTTTTAAACTCCCTATTCTCTGTCTCCTTCCCTTTCCACCACCCTCTTCCTCTCCCATCATTACAATGGAAAGGATCTCTAATGCTATAATAAAAGGGCTATAAAAGTAAAAGCTTTTTTTTATTACTATCTTCACCATTATCTTAAAGAAAATGTGTCCAATTTTTATTCATTACATATAATACATGCTGCAAATTTCGGTGGGATGCCCTTTAGGAAATTCACGCACATTCTTCATTTCCAATTTTATTATTATTATTATTATTATTATTGCTATTTTTTCTGTTTGAGACAGGGTCTCACTATGAGGTTCAGGCTGGCCTTGGGCTCCCTTCGTAACCCAGGCTGGTATCAAAGTTGCAAGTCCTCCTACCTCAGCATTCTGTGTTCTGAGATTACAAGAGTGCAAAACCACACCCGGCTTCATTTCCAATTTTAAAACACAATTAGTTTTTAAACTTCGTATTATACTTACCATGTAAAGTATTTGTTCTTTATTCATTATAGAGTTGAACTTCAACTATAACTTTAATTACTCTTATTTCTAGATTAAATCCTTTTTTCCATAACTTAGAAAGATTAAGTTAACTACTATTTTTATTAGTTTTATTCTCTTTTCCATAGCAATTCATAAGAAGTGAATTATTATTTCTTGACAATTTGTGACATTCAATTACAAAGCCATCATAATTTGTTATCTTTATGTCCTTATTGTAATCTCCTCATTAAAAGTTAGTTTATTCTTGTTTGACTTATTCTTTTGTCATTTGGGGTATTTTCTCTGTTTCTTCTAAATTTGTTTCAGTTTGACTGTAAAATATTATTGCATTATCATTTATTTTTCCATGTGAGTTTTCCTATTCATTGCTCCTAGTTAACATTTTAGTACTGCTATAATTTAGCTTTACTAAAATTATTTTTGAACCTTACACTTTTCCCTCTTTGTGTCATCAAGTGATTTTTCAACTCAATCATTTCTTTTATGATGCTTTTCCACTTTATTTCACTGAGTTTTTGTAAATCCCATGAAGCAATTGAAGTGACTAAATTTTTGGTTCTTATTGTGAATGATTTTCAGAGATAGCTTTAATTAGAAACATCTAATTTTATTTTTTGGTATAATGTAATTTTTTCCTATAATTTCCCCTTGTTTACTATTTTTTGAATTAGGAAAGTTATCATTTTTATGGAAAGATCTTTTATCTGCTTAGTTTGTTCGATGAACTGTATGATAGCTTTTATTTTAGTACATTCACAATTTTTATATAAAATGAATATTAAGCACTATAATGCTTTGAATGCTATTATCCTACAGTATATAATTTAATATATTTATAAAGTTTTTTAAATGAGTTTGTAAGTCTCAGTAAATTTATGCAAAGCGAGGTGTGTATAAAGAAAATATTCTCTGCCAGTAGGATGGAATAGAATGAAAAATGCCTATATCATTTGAAATTTGTCTAATTCATACAAATTTTTAAAATATTTGGAACAAAAATTATTATTTTCCACCATTCTAACATCAAATAATACATCATCATTTAGAAGATTTTCAGAAGCTAAACAGCTAAAGTTAGGAAACTTGACTGGAATGAAGTAATGGTAAAAGAAACAGTGAGAAACACTACTTCAGGCTCGGTCACAACTCACAAGGAAAAAATGCTTATTACTCTTTTTCTAGGTTTTATTTTCCTTACATAGTTTCTCTGTGATTCAGTTTACATTAATATATACTGAGAAAGCATGCAAAGACACTTCAGGTGATATTGAGGTGAATTAATACAATTTTTTACTATTAATTTGCTTAAAATGCACTAAGGGGAGGTACACAAGCAGGTGTGTAATCTCCTGAGTCATTCTGCCTGGGTTTGCAGTCTTTACTAGCTGCACGACCTTGACCCAAATACTTGACATAGCTGTGTTTCAGTGTCCATGTCTAAAAACTTCACGATTATTGAGAAGAACAAATGAGTAACATAGGTAAACAAGTAAGACTTTTTAGCATATAACATAATATCTGTAAATATTAGGTACTATTTTTATTAAAAATAATCTTTGATATAGGAAGAAAATATTCAAATGAGAAGGGGAAATAGGGAGTGGGGAAGGAGAAAGGCAGGAAGGGAAAGAATGAGAAAAGAAGGAAAAATAGAAACAAAACTTTTGTCCATAAGGAGGGGAAGAAGATTTGAAGGGAAGGGAGGAGAGAGAAAAAAGGAAGAATTGAGATATAGAGGGAATCTCATCAGAGGGAATGTGCAAATTCCCTCTGATGAATGTGATCATTATGCATATCTAGAATGTACTAATAAACTTAATTAATTAAAAAATAATGTTAGAGTCTGATATAAAAACACAAAAAGTATATTTAACTTTATCAATGTTTCCTAGATATTATACAATTTAAAAGAAGTGAAGTGTCTGTTATCAGTTTAAAATAATATTCATTTGTAAGTGTGTCTGCATGTCTGATACATGTAAAATAATGTAATTTTCTGTAGTTTCTAAGTGGAAATGTGTATACACCTGACTGTGTAACACTTTCCTTTTAAAGGGTTGAGATTAAACACTAGAGAAACATTCTGTTACGTGAGAAACCACATCAAGGGAAATTTACATTTTTCTTTTTCCTCTTTGAAATGTCTAATTTTTAAAAATAATTTGTATTCTTGGTCATATTTTTATGTGATGGATTACAAATTGTCACATTTTCAGAGCTAAGGAATTCATGTATATCCTACTTATTTATAAACTGCATTATGTTGAGAACATATGACTGGTATAGCAGTTTTGTTCCAATCTATGCCCTCCACTTATCTCCCTAAATATGTAAAATTCATTCTAGTTTCATCACATACAAAGAATTAGTAGATGTAATGCTGAAGAAAATAAATTTCTCTAGGGATATTAGACTATTAAAAAATAGCAACTTCAATCCTTATTTAATAAGTAACCTATTAATCACAGGAGAAAATCATTTTATTTAAATTTGAAGAAAGAAAATCTCAGAGTCTTATATTACGAGGCTTGTGACACAGTTTATATTGAATTGTTTGTTTTTGAAAAGTTCACCAAGACTTTTCTTGTATAAAGATTTTCTGTAAGACCAAAGCTAAGTGTCCTGCTAAGAGAACCTTCCCAACTTGTATCAAAACTCTGTTTATATTCCCACAGATGTCTAACAAGCTCTGTATATGGTCTTGGATTATAGACAGGGAAAAATCAATACCCTGCTGTCTCAAAGGCACCAATATAGATTATGAATCACAGCCAGGAAGTTGTCAGTGATTTCAGCTGCCAACAGCGTTTGAGTAAAGATATTTGCTACCTCATATTCTTTTAATGGGAAGCTTTCATATATGAAATAGAACAGGTCAGTTTTGGACAAAAACATAAGAGAATTTTAAGTAGAGCAATGAGAGCACAAAGATAGCTGTGCTCTGGACTGATCAAATAAAAGAATACTCTTTCTCCACTCTCCCACATGCTGTGGGAAGGCAAAGATTCACATAAATGTCCTGCACTGCTGTCAAATATTAGGTCCTTTGCCACCTGGCTATATCTACATATATATACAAATACAATGGTTTGTATTGACTAGATTGAGTTCATCTAAATCATCACTCATAGATAAATGAAAACAACTCACTAGTGTAAATGAGGAAAGCAAAAAATAACATAGCACCCTGAAGTCAAAATGGATTTTAGCTCCTTTAGTCCATCTCTTCCATTTGACAGATGAAAAATGAAGGTTTAAAGAGGGTGCAGGTGACTCAGCTTGGGGTAAGTATAAGCCTGGTATATGACCTTAGAACATTGTCATGAATCATATCCAGTTATGATATGTCTACAAAATGTAAAATAGCCGCTGAACAAGTGTTTATTCAAGGTAGATACAACAGTGTACTCTAATATTTTTCTAAAATCACTGCTAAATAGATTCTACATTTATTGCAACTGTTAGTCACAATAACCAAGGAATAAAATCAACTAAGATGTCCACTGATGGGCAAATAGCTAAGAAAAATGTGGTATGTATATACTATGGAATATTATTCTACCACGAAAAAGAAGTCTTGTCATCTGCAGGAACACAGATGACACTTGTGGATATTGTGGCAAATAAAATAAGACAAATCCAGAAAGAAAAACACTGCATGTTTTAAATTTTATGTGGAAGCTAAAGAAGTTTGTGTCATAGCAGTAAAGACTAGAGTAATCATCACTAGAGGATAAGAATGTCAGAGAGAGCAAAGAAATTTAAAAGCAAGCAGCAGCTGAAATTCACTTTAGTTAAGAGGAATAAGTTCCAGAGTTCTGCAGTGCAGCATCGTGGCCATATTAACAATAGTATGTGCTTTATTTTAAAAATGAAGAACTAGAGGAGAGAAATTTGAAACCTTCTAACACCGAACAGGGATAAATGTTAAAGGAAAGGAAAATGCTACCTTGATTTGATCGTTTCACACTATGTACATGCCACACTGTGCCCCATAAATACGTACAATTATGATGTGCCAATGTAAAAATAAGTAATTGGACTCAAAAGACTGTTTTTAAAGCTTTTAAATTAATAACAAAATATTAAAGTTACACATTTCTGTATGATATAAACGTAAGAGACAGCAAAATTTTATGTACACTTCCTATATTTTACTGAAAGAGGAAAAAATGTGAGGGAAAATTGTTTGACTAGACTGTGGAAGAGAAGAAATAAGGAAACTCCTGCTGTGTCTTTCACTCACTTTCTAACTTTAATGTCTTCAAATTTTTCACTAATAAAAGGGGTATAATATTTTAGCAAAATATTGAAAAGATTCAATTTTATGTTCAAATTATGTAGTGTAATTCTTACAACTTAGTATTTTGGCAGTAAATGTCTGGTTGATACTTTTACTATTGTACTTATTCCAGAAAAATAAGATAAAATTATGAGTAAAGCATGCCTGAAAAGAAACAAGCACAGTCAAACAAAACTAGGCTTTAATATAAAAAAAGCCAAGAAGATAAAAGATAAGAAACATCCATCTTTTTAATAAAATATAGAAGAATCAAGGAAGAGACTACTGTTTTCCTTTAAAGAAAACTGAAAAAGAAGAAAAGCTGACTATAGATGACAACAGTCCAAAGTGAAAGTACAGAAGTTGAAGATATTTCTATATACATTAAACAATGAGTCTTAAGAAATCTGACAAAAATGTCAATCTTTCTTAAATTAGGTGTTATTGTCTAGTCAATGCACTGAGAACATGCAAAATATGTAAGAGTTAATTCACAGCAAAAGGGTTTAATGTGAAAGTTGATTTTATGAGAATTAAAGACACTGTGGTGTTTAAACTGTTATGTGTAAAAAGCTAATGAATAATTAAGTTACTATCTTCAATGTAGAATAATTATTTCCAGAGCACAGTATATATTTACATCTATCTAGGGCTACACATTGAATTGTTGGCTCATGAGGTCACAGACACAGTTACATCCTCTGAAAATATTCATTACATAGCCTTCATTAATGTGTAATGATAAATGGAGTAGAAAAATCATAAGCTTAATACTGTATTACTTACTTTTCTCTTGTTGCTGAGACAAAGTGCTTGACACCCAAAATGAAGGGAGAAAAGCTTACAGATTTAGAGGTTTCAGTCCATACTCCCCTGGTTCCATGGCAGGGTGGCATGGCTAAGGGGCAGCCATTCATGGCACTTGCAAGCAGCAAGAATGAAAAGGGTAAAAAGGGCAAAGCATTCCTCCTTCCTTACCTTGTGTTGTATGTCAGCTACTCATTCCTGGATTGGTGTAGCACTCACAACACCAATATCAGCACAGGCAATGAACCAAATACAAATGTTAGATTCAGCTGCATTCATGACTGGGGGGCATCCAAACACAAACATTCTACCCCTGACTCCCCAAAGACTCATGCACATCATTTTTTCAAAAGACAGTTTGTCTATCTCCAAGAGTTTCCAAAGTCCTAACAGTATCAGCCTTGCTGAAAATCCAAATTCCAAGTCTCCTCCAAGATCTAAGGCAAACTTTTATCTGTGAGGCCTTGTACAAATGAAAACAAAATTAAACACTTCCAACCTTCAATAATACAAGACAAACATTACCATTCCAAAGAGAACAAACAGGGGGAATACAAAGCAATGGGGCCAAAGGAAGTCCAAAATCCAACAGGCCAAATATTAAGCCCTGAAGTTCCACATTCAGCATCTGAAGCCATCTGTGTTTTTTTGTGAGCACCAAAAGACTTGAATGACTCCACCCCTATGGAATTTCTAGTGGTTGTAGCTCTCACAGCTTCTCTCTTGGGCTGAATTTGCTCCCTCCTTGCAGGTCTCCTTACATGATCTCTGCTACTGTCTTTTCCAAACTTCTGAGTTCTCCATTGCACATTTGGCTTCACATTCACAGCTTCACACCCTGCCTTCTCAGGGGCACACTGCCTGAGCTCCCAGGCCTTCTGAAATTGAGTGGGAAGCCTTTTCAACCTCAGAACTCTTGCAATCTGTATACAATTAAAACCAGTGCCATGTGGGTGATGGTGAGGTCTGCTGCCAGGTGAGTCAGCAGCCAGGCTTTCCTCTCTCTTGGCAATAGGGGTTGAGTGCTTATATTAGTGGGCACTTGGAACATGATTGTGAAGAACAAATTCTCTGTATCACTGCCATTCTGGAACCTGGTGTAGCCACTGCCATTTTGGAACTTGGTGCTGCTGCTGCTGCCTTCATTCTGGAACATGGTGCTCTGCAGCTTTCTCCTCAGAGTAGTCTTTCACTTTTGAGATATTGAGGCTAGGAAGGGTGGAGACAAGCCCTAGCTTCCTGGGATGTCTTCAGGTCATTTTTTTCTATTCTCTTGTTCCTTCTCAGAAATTGAGATTTTGTTAGCTCTATCCTTGTAGTCCACAGCATTATTGAAGCTTCTTTTCTGGCCAAACTCACAGTGTTTTAAATCATCCTGTTGAGCTCTTTCCTCTTGATTCTCTACATAAATATGTCTAAAAGTCTCCAACAGTAATTATGCCACCACCTCAACATTGTACTACCTTGAAATTTCTTCTATCAGATTAATCAGTCTTCCACACTTAAACTTAGTCTCAGGTAAAATCTCTGGGCCTGAGCAAAATACAGACAAACTTCTTTCAAGCCATAACACACATTGTCTGGAGTCCACCAGTCAGTGCAGTCCTTCCCAACAAACACTTCCTGAGTCTGGATTTAGTGGCTTTTTGGTCTTCTGAGCTCTAGTCAGAATCACACATGCAGAACAGCCTAAGGTGTTCCACCACCACTCTTTGAGGTGACATCTCTGAACCTTCCCAAACTCTTGTGCATGGCATTCCCAAAGGTTCTTGAACAACATCGTCAGATATAGTCATAGCAACAATCCCATTCCAGTGGTACCAAATTCTGTGTTGGTTAATTTTGTCTCATTGCTGAGATAAAATATTGACACCCAAAATTGATCAAGGAAAGGTTTATTAACTTATAGCTTTTGGATGTTTTAGTCCATACTCAGCTGGCTCCAAGGCATGGTGGTGTGGCTACAGGTTAAATGTTCATGGTGACATGGCAAAAGGAGAAGTACATGCTCCCTTCCCTCCCTTATATTGTATGCTGGCAACCTACCCCTGGGTGGGTACAACACTCATACTGCCAATCCAAGTATTAGACAATGAACCAATCACAAATGCTAGATTCAGCTGCCTCCATGACCATATGAGGCTTTGGGGGACATCCAAACACAAACCACAACACTTGTCATCCTTGGCTCATCTGAACATCAGAAGGTTGTTTCCTGTGGCCCCCCTGATAGATCTCTATATTTGCAGACAGTAGGCTCCTGAAGTCATTTCTCCATCTGTGTACCAATCCAAAAACTCATCCCATTTGAACCCACCAACTCTAAGTCATTCACAGGGTTACAACCACAGCTTCTTCAAAGAACTCTGACATCCAATCTGTAAGAATCTGTTGTCTATCCAAGGTAACCCTTTTTCTGAGTAGATTCCTGTTCTAGGGTGCCTGTGATGGTTACTCTGACAATTCAATATTTCTGGGTGTGTCTGTGAATATATCTCTCATAACAGGTTAATATTATAATCAATAGACTAAAGAAGATCCATCTTCATCATGGGCATTATACAGTCTCAAGGGTGCTTGAATAGAACAGAAAGACAAAGGAAGTACAAATTCACTCTCTGCTCAAATTGTCACACCCACATCTGGCCCTCAGCCCTCAGTATTCCTGGTTGTGAAGACTTTGAAAGAACTGAGATTTATATCCCAGGTTCCAGGTTCTTCTTGTTCTTGGGCCTTCAGATTCAAATTAAAATTAAGTCACTGCCTTCCTGGATCTCCAAGGTTGAGACACAAATGGTTGATTGCTCAGCCTCTGTTGTCTCAGAAGCCAATAATATTCTACCTTCAGTACTTTGCTTCCCTTTCTCTTTCTATCTTTCTCTCTTTCTTTATTTTTCTTTCACTATTTCTTACTTCATTTCTTTCTTTTTTTCTTTCTTCCTTCCTTCCTTCCTTCCTTCCTCCCTCCCTCCCTCCCTTCCTTCCTTCTTTCCTTCCTTCCTTTCTTTTTCCCTTTTTGTTTGTACTTTACTGAAGAGTGCTAATACAGTAGACTTTGTAGTTCTTAGTACATTGATGGTGTAGTTTACCTTATATTATAAATTTCCCCTATTTAAAAGTATTGATCTCCTAATTGTATATAGAATTTATTTTCCCTCTTTGCTGCAACTTTATTTTTAATAAATTGTTTCTTATATATAGTGTAGAAGAAAGTGCTTCACAACCAGTCTGTTAGTTGCTCAAGTGACAGTTCCTGTTGCACTTCTGGGTGCTTCTGTCTCCTAGAAATCGCTGGTCATTGGGATGCCTAGCTGGTCACTATGATGCACAGTGTGAGGACCAATCAAATACAGCCAAATATTCTACCTTTATTTTTCTCCTTTCAACCCCATAAAAATTTCCCTCCCTTGGCCTTTGAGGTGTGCAATTATCAGGGACAATTGATTCCCTGTCAGAGCCTGTCTGATGTTAAATAAATCTACTCTCAAATCCTGGGTGCCTTTTTAGCATTTCTCCTTGCCATTGCAATAATGCACTGCTAGGTTTATTTACTTTATAATCTTTCATTAAAACTTTTCATCCTTTTCAACTGATTATGACTATTCATTTGTCTGGATTCATTTCCATCATTGTATTTTGTGTTTTTTTGTTGTTGTTGTTGTTTTGATCACTTTTACTACCTCTTTCCCATCTGTTGTTTTTCTTTATTTTTATTGGAGCAGTTAAAAATTTATTTTCTGTAATCTATTTTATTAGAAAGTAAAGGGTAAAAATAGACATTTTTATAGTCTCATCAATATCCTCATTCTTTTGGAACAATGGTTTTGCTTTTATTAAATATCATTTGTTTTATTTGGCATGGTCATCAAAATTTTTTGCTCTACTTTCACATTTTAAGTTTACAAATTAAGCATCACTTTTCATAATCAGCCATACAATTTGAGTTTCTCAGAGAGCTTACAGTTAACTTTTATCACCATTTCTCCTAACATTTTACAAATATCCTTCCAGGGCTAAATTCATTTCCTTTTCTGCTAAAGTTTATCTTTTGTTCATTTAATGAAGTTCCATTGATAAATATTCATTCCAGTTGTTCTCTATGATAATGGCTTTAATTTTTCCTTAAAACATAATTTTTAAAATATACAATATTGTGTTTACTGCTATTTTATATGAATTTCAGCTTATTTTGTTTATTTGTTTGTATTTGTTAATGTGAAACGCATATTTGTTTTAGTTTTGCTTGCTTTTTGCTTTGAGAAGTCTGCCAGCATTCTAATTGTTCATTTGTAATTAAGTTTTAGTAAATAGTTTTGACTTATTGTGTTTGCAGATTTTTATATTCACTAAATTCAGTGTTCTCCAAAGAACATAATCAAGTAAGTTGTATCAGTGTATGTGTGTGCACGTGTGTGTGTAGAGAGAAACAGAGACAGAGACAGAGAAGGAAATATTGAAATACTTTGAGGAATGGGCTTAAACATTTGTGGGGCTACAAAACATAAAATCTGGGAGATTGGGAAGCAGGAAGCTGGAAGTTAGGGAAAAGGTGATTTTGTTCTTTGAGTCTTCAGTTTGGAGACAGAACTTATACTCAGGAAAAGCCAGCCTTTTTTGGTTAAGAACTTTAGTATTGCATGAGATCAAACCACACTACAAAGAAACATACTTTAATCATTGTATACTGATTTAAATGCTAATCCTATCTGAAACATAACTTCACAACAATATCTAGATTGATATTGAGATAACAACTGATCACCGTAGTCTAGCCGAGTTAATACATGAAATTAATCAACAGAGTGCCTTTTACCTATTCTGAAAACTATCAGTGTTTCTCTCTATATTTATTTTCTTTGTTTCTTTTGTAATTTTCCTCTGAATATGATAAAATTCATGTTGACTGTTCATTTTTCTATATTTTGTATCTTTTAACTTTTCTTTCCAGGTCAGTGTTATACCACTGATGAGTTTCAAATCCTTTCAAAGTTCATGATAGATGATAGATAGATAGACAAATAGATAGCCAGACAGATAGATAGATATCAAGAAGGAACTGGCAGAGAAGGGCCTTTTCATGGTGGAGACAGGCAGGGAAATTTCAAATGCAGAGAGCAGATTGTTAAAAAGAGTGGTCTGGAAACAGGAATGAGCTAAACCTTCTTTTCAACAAATGGAATTTATTATTCTTTATAAAAACCTCAGTTCTGCTCTTAAAACTTTTCATGTGAATAAATCAGACACATTCAGATTATCTATGAAAATCTCCTTTTATATGTCAACAGATTGTGAACTTTAGTCACATCTGCTTCTAGTTTGTAACTGATTGTTTGGTGACCATACCCCAGTTAAGATGACACATAAAACTAGCATTCACATTCCTCTATAGTTTTCTTATGTCTCACTTTAATTAGTATTAATAGTTTAACTTTCTATGTTCCTTTAGTTATTTTTTAAAATGTCAAATTGTTTTTGATAGTATCTTGTACTTTGCACTACTTCTGCATTCTTTCTTTTATTTCTTTTGGGATACGACACTTGCACTTTTTATATTTTGACGATGGTCATAGTTAAGCATGCAATTTTCACGTATCTTTGACTTTTGTTTCTGAAGATATTTCTTTTGAGGTGTGTGTGTGTGTGTGTGTCTGAATGCATGCATCAGTTTTAGAGAGAGACAGCAAGAGAGAAAGCAAGATAGAGAGAGAGCAAGAACTAACACTAATGGTGCCTTTTTATATCCTGTTAGAATTCTTGGACGCTGATCATTAAAATGCACTCTCCTAGTAGGAATTTTACTTTTTCCATTGCTAGGTATATAGTGACATTCATAGCTGAGACCTTTTCAAACTCAGGTTTGACATGTGCTGCCAAGGATATCTGCATTGTGGTCCTCAGATCACATGAATATTGGCTTTTGTTTAGAAATTCTCCAGTTTTTCTTTTCAATACCTCATTTATCCATGACAACAATGGAAATAATTACTTATTTCTATTTTGAGTAAATGTTTTTCAACTATACCCTTTGACTTTACGGTGGTTCCCTAACATAACATTCCATTTGCTTAGGCCAAAGATTTGTCTTTTGTCTTCTATGACTTTTTCATCATTGTTATTGCTTAGAACCAAAATGTGCCACAAAGTCTCATGTGCTGAGAGGTGGGTTTTGGGGAGGTTATTGGATCATGAGATGGTGTACTCACCAGTAGATTAATTTATTGTTGAGTTCATAAATGAATGCACTGTAGGATGTGGGGCTTGGAGGGGTTGTGTCTTCTGAGGAATGGTCTAGAAAGTTGTGTTCTTTCCCCAGTTACTCCTTTGTCTCTGCTTTCTGGTTATAAGGGATGGAGCAACTTTCATATATCCTATCATTTCTTCCTTAGAGTCAGGTAATCATAAACTAAATCCTCTGAAACTATTTGTCAAGTAAAACTCTCTTCCTCCAAACTGTGGATGTTAGGTATTTTGTCCCAGTGACAGAAAAGTGACTAATATAAAAAATTGGCATGAGGAGAGCTCTTACTGGTTATACCTGACCATGTGATTTAGAATCATTTAGAACTGATTTGGGAGAGGAGTTTGTGACAGTTCGGGGGAAATAGGCAAAAGAATCCTTAATATGCTGTCTTGGCTACTTTTCTGTTGTTGAGGCAAAATACCTTATGTCCAAAATGAAGGAAGAAAAGTTTTTTTAGCTTACAGTTTTTGGAGATTTCAGCCCATACTCAGCTGGCTCCAACGCAAGGTGGTATGGTTAAGGGCCAACTCTTCATGGCAGCTATAAGAAACAAGAGCAAAAAGGGCAAAGCTTGCCTCCTTCCCTACCTTATATTGTATGCCAGCTACCCACCCCTCCTTGGCTGCAGCATTCACACCACAAATCCCAGTGCTAGACAATGAACAATCGCAAATGCTAGATTCAGTGGCCGCAATGACTGCATGAGGCTTTGGGGGATATTTAAACAAATCACAACATGGTATGAGTAGAGATTGACGGGATGCTCTGGGAGGAGCTCAGAAGACCATAATGCTGACAGTAACACAGATAATAAAGGCCAGATTCAGAAAGTTTTAGGTTATGATGAGGATTCTTCAGGAAATTGGACTAAAGGCCTTATGTGTCTTATTCTTGCAAAGAATTTTTTATGTTTTATTCATGTCTTAAGACATTGTGTGAGACTGAATTTAAAGTGGTAAATAATCTGGCAAAGGAATTTTAAGGAAGCATGGTTTATATTGATTGCTTTTTGTCCAGTGTTTAGTGAGAACAGAATGAAAATTTCTTTGTTGGTAGAAAGCTTTGCTTTTTTGGCTAGCATGGAAGCCTGTGCAAAGCTGAGGACCAGGACTGATGTTAAACGATCAGAATCTTTAAAAGGAAGCCAAGTACCTTGCAATGGGAGCAATAAGAACACTGGAATGAGTACTACTCAGGCTCAGCCTGTCACAGGCTCAAAATTATACAAGGGTAAATTCCATGGAAACACTTTCCTTTGATAAAAGACTCCCAGGGTTGCATAGGTTGGATATACCTGAGTTTGCCAGTCCAGATACTCAGAAGTCACTGCTGGTCTAGTCCAAGGGAGTCTCGCTACTGGTTGAGTGGGAAGCAAGTCCTGATGTTATCTACATGATACTGGTTTTTAGGCATGCAAAATGCAAGAGGTGTGGGGTTATGGAAGTCTTCACCCAGACTTCAAACAAGGAACTGGGAGGCCAGGCAACATAGTGTGATGTGGTTGCAGTCTCTGTTATAAGTCTCAGAGATGACGAAGTGTGAAGTTGTGAGAGAGAGCTCAAAGCTCTTATTGAGACCTTCAAGAAAATCGAGATCCTAGGAATGTGAATTATCTCCCAACAGTCATGGTTGCTGGGCAGATCTAGCCCAAGACAGAGACTTCGGTAGGCTGCCTCATGCAAGACCATAGGTTTGGGACCAACCAAGACCTGTGGAGTTTAGACTTTATCAAAACTTATCCTAAAGTTGTGACACAGATACACAGATTTTAATGTTTTCCAAGTGGATTTTGATCATCCTTTTGTCCAATTACTTTCTAACCCTTTGTGACTGTTAACTATGATGTGTCAACTTGAATGGATCAAGAAATGCCTAGTAAATTAGCAAAGCATAGTTCTATGTGTGCCTGTGGGTGGTTGATATATAGGCCATCAAATTTAGGAGATAAGATCCAACCTTAATGTGGCTAGCACCAAAACAACAGGCTTGTAGCCTTGGTACAATAAAATGAAAAATGAGGAGTGCCAGTCTTCCTCAGTGTGCTTGAACTTTGCTGCTGTTGCCCTCGGACATAGATCTCTACGTCAACAGTTGCTTCATCTTTCCAATGTGGCCTCATATAGTTGCATTTTCAGTGAGCCTTCAGGCCTACAACCTGTGCTGTATCCTTATTTTCTGTAATTTGCATCTTCTTAATTGAGCAACTGCCGGATTCTCCCAACTTGGTAAATATCCATTGTGGACTATTCTGTTTCTGATCCTGTCTCTAGTTAATAAACCCTCATCTGTAATTATACTGCATTTTCCATTCATGTTGTTCCTGTAGATAGCCCTAGCTTATACACATCCTATGCCTCTCTTTTGAATGTCAATGTGTATGCTGTTCAACTATTTTCCATCCCATCAGCAGTGGTCGTTCAGCTTTATTTCTTACCTCCTACCTCTCTTAATTACAAAGTATTTAACTTTCCTTTTTACTTTTGTAGGGGCTCACATTTAAGAATTCGACTTCAGTCTCAACAGAGACTTTGATCTTGGACTTTTCAACAATGGTGGAACTATTAAGACAGACTAAATGCATTTTGCATAATGAGAGGAACATGAGTCTTTCTGCCAGGTTTACAATGTTATGGTTCAGGTATAAAATGTTCCCAAATGACTCATATGCTTAGAGGTAGACATTTACAACGTAATTGGATCATGGAGCTGCTACACTGATCAGCATATTAATTCGCTGATGAGCGCATAGGACAACTGGGACATGATCTGGAAGGAGATATTCTTGTCTTTGAGATATTCTTGTATCTTTGATTCCTGGTTGCCATGGGTTGATTACTTTTCCTCTATTATGCTTTTTTATTTTCCTTGAATCCCAGAAAACATGGTTTAAACCACCTGTAATCATAAGCCAAACTAAACATCTTCTCATAAATTGTGGATATTGAATATTTTGTCCTAATAATGGGAAAGTAACTAATACAGTGTTAAACTCAGGCCCGGCTGGGAATAATGGTGCATGACTGCATCTCTAACTTACACAAGGTTAGGGACTAAGGCAGAGATCACCAGTTCAGTTCACTCCCCTGTTAAAAAAAAAAAAGCTAATTTAAATAATTCAAGTGTAGGTTTCTTGAACTAAGGAGAACTCAGTGCCTTTTTCCCCTACAATCACTATTACTTATTGTTTGCATTTTTTATCTCAACTTACCAATATAGATTTTTTAAAAAAATATATTTTAGTCAAATATTTTTAAATGTTCTATTACAGAAAGTGTCTTTGGTAAAGTTTGTCAGAACTATAACTGAAAATGGGAATCCTTCATTTTCTGTTTTCAATGTTTGCAGTAGGATTTTATCTCCACTGTCCGCAAAACCTCTGTTTTGCAGGTCACCAAGGTCATCCACTTGACAAATCTTAGTTACCTTGCCCATATAGATCAGCTGTAGAAGCACTGGGTAGTAGACCACTTCCTTTTCAAAACACCCTTTACTTGGCTTATCATTCTCATGCTTCTGAGTAAAAGAAGTAAAGTTTACTTCCTTTGTCACAACTTTGCTCTCAATTTGCTGAATCTGTCTCCTTCTATAGGGCTCAGTTCTCAAATATTTTCATATTTCAGTTTAATCTCTTGATAAGTGTATTCATATGAAGCCTTACCCTGAAGTTCCCTATCGTATGCTTTTGCTGGAGGAATAATGAGATTTCAAATAAGGTACACCAAAATTTTGACTTTTGTACCATTCATTTATTTCTTCAAGTTTTCCTCTGTCTTGAACATGATATTATTTCTACTTGCTGTCAGACCAAAAAACGTATACTTAACCCTTATTCTTCTCTTTCTCACACACTTTCCATCCCATCAGTAATAATTTCTTTAGCTCTATTTCTCACCTTCCATCTCTCTTAACTGTATGTCTGCCAAATCTTCCTTCCTGTTTTCTGAGTCCATGCTCTTGTGCCTCACAATTCTTCAGAAGGAAATTTTTATGAATACAAATCATTAAGTAACATCTTACCCAAACACTTCCAATACACTTCAGTCACATTTAAAACTTAATTAAAGTCTCTTACATAGAGTTTAATATTGTCCAGAGTCCTTCTTTTGTTTACATTTTTAACTTGTTTCCTGCCTTGTCTATAGCCATAACGCTTGTTGTCCTTCAAGTGTGTTAAGTCCATGCTTGATCTTGGTCCTTTCATCTATGCCTGGAAACTTCTTTGTTAAAATAATTATCTGAATAGATAATTACATAATTCATAGTACTGCTCAAGTTTGTCTTCTGTTTTATAATCTTTATAGTACTTTTAACTATCAGGATTGATCTAAATCATATATTTACTTGATATTATCTACAATCCCACTCTAACGCAAGTTCTAAGAAGGTACAAAGTTTATTCTGCCTTTTAGGACAATACTGATCTCATAAGAGTTATTAGGTGACTGTAAAATGAGGAATTAATAAATCAAAATCAAAATTATCTATTTAGAAATGATCCTGGATCAAGGGTTGTCACATAAACACTTGAGGAAACTGACATACATATATGGTAACAAGATGCCCTGGTTTTCTTCTTGTTTTAGGATTATTCACAACTTTATGTACCTCAGAAGATAATTTGCCAACTTGACATTCTATTTCTGTTAGTTTTCTACCTGAATAAATATTAAATTTAAGTATGGGACCATTTTTATTATTAACTTTAAGTTTTTATTCTAAAATCATATTCAAAAACATAAAATTCTTTTCACTGAAACAAAAAGAAACTACAAGCTTGAAAATTAAAATACCTAAAATGCATAAAATTTAAAAGAACTCTAGAAAATGTAAAATTTCACTTAATAATCCTCTTAATAGAATCTGGGTTTTTTTATTTGCATTTCTTGAATGATCAATGATGAACTTTTTTCATATATTTATTTGCTATTTGTATTTTCTCATCAGAGAATTGTGTATTCATCTGAGATGCCCATGAATTTTTCTTTAATTTTAAGAGAAAAAAACAGAAAAATCAAAATCAAACAATTAAAAAAATGACAACACAACAACAACGGCAATGACAAACAAGGTGATATAGGATTTCAAAACAAGATTATAGGAATTTAACAATTGTTTCATATTGTTATCCTCGAAGCAGTTGCTCAGGCTAATAGACACAGGCATGCAAGGTTGATGAAATACTGTAATTTCCCATTGAGTACTTTCTTTCTCTTTTACTATATCTATTGTAACTTTTGGATCTTATTTACTCTTTCAATTTTTTACACTAGTTAGACAATATAGTATTTACACACTCAAGTCTGATTTATTTTACTTATGAGTATGGCTTCTAGTTGCATTCATTTACCTATAAAACCCTGGAGTTTATTATCCTTTATGAAGAGTCGTATTCCATTATATAAAATTACCACATTTTTTATCCATTCCTAGAATGAAATCTTTCAGATTTTGACCGTTTAGTATGATGGTGGCTGTTTGTTTGTCATAAATGGCTTTTACTGGATTGAGGTAAAGATCATCTATTCAGATTTTCTCTAGTATTTTTAACATGAATTATTGTTAGATTTTATCAAAAGCTTTTCCACATTTAGTAAGATGATTATGTGATTTTTGTCATTCACTGTTAATGTGATATATTACATTTATTGATTTGCATATGTTGAACCATCCCTGCATTCCTGGGATGAATCACACCTGTTCATGGTGTATATTCTTCTTGAACATTTGCTGCGTTCTGTTCGCTACTATTTTATTGAGAATTTTTGCATCTATATTCATTAGAGAGATTGGTCTGTAATTTTCTTTTTTGATTGGTCTTTCTCTGGTTTTGGTATCAGGGTAATATTTGCCTCCCACAATGAAGTAAGCAGAGTTATTGCCCTTTCAATTTTATTAAAGTGTTTGTACATTATTTATGTTAAATCATCTCTAAATTTCTAATAGAATTCAGCTGCAAATATATCAGAACCTGAGTTTTTGTTGTTGGTGGTAAATTTTGTTTTGTTTTTGGTACCAGGGTTTTAACACAGGATTTTGCACTGCCAGACAGGCTTTTTGCTGTTGAACTAAATCTCCAGCCCCAGTAAGATTTTAATTAATTTTCAATTTCATTAAGTGATATTGACTTATCCATAAGTTTTATATATCTTTGATCTAACTTTGGTAATTCATACATTTCTAAGAATCTTCCCATTTCATCTGTGTTTTTGATCCTATCTCTGTATTTTCTTTAGCAGCTTTTAATATTTTATTCTTACGCTGAATTTCTAGGATCTTGATTATTATATGTTGAGGTATAGATTTATTTTGATTATGGCTAGTTGGAATTCTATATGCCTTGCTTACCTATATGCCAGGTTCTTTTCCCACATTTGGGAACTTTTCTGTTACTACTTCTGCAAACTGTCTTTTTATGTCATTTGTGTTGTCTGTTTTTTTGTTGATACCTATCAAACTTATATTGTTTCTCTTTACATCATCTTGTGGCTGTTGAATTGTTATTTTCTCACTCCTTGTTAATTTTAAGAGATCTTTCCTTTCATGATCTAGCTACAATCCTGTCTTCAAGTTCTGAGTCTGCCATCAGTTTCATTTATGCTGTTTTGCCAGTTCTCCATGGGATTTTTTTAATGTCCTTTTTGAGATAAGGTCTCCCTGTGCAGTTCAGGCTGGCCTTTACCTCACTCGGTAATCCAGGCTAGTCTCAAACTTGCAATGATCTTTTTGGCCTCAGCCTTCTGAGAGCTGGATCTAAGGGAATACACTACTACACCTGGTCCTCAATGGAATTTTTTATTTCCTGAATCTCTCCTTGAATCTGTTTCATGTACTCTAATTGTTTCCTTTATTGTTCATTCAGGGTCTCCATCATTTTCCTATGCTCCTTTATTTTTGCATCTGTGTCCTCCTTGTATATAGTCACCAATTTTTCCATTATGTTTATCATTTATGTTTTTACTTGAGCGATTATTTCTCATCTAATTTCCATTACAGCTTCCTAGAGTCATTTCTTTACTTCCATTGCTATAGTTTCAGGAATTTCAGGTGTTTGATTTACGAATTCATCCATGTCTATATCTCCTGGACTTGATCTTGATAGGCTGTAAATTTGAGATTGCATTTTGTTTGTTTTTTGTTTTGGCATTTTCCATGTTCCACAGAATCAATGATGTGTCAAGTCCTAGTTGCTTTATGTGCTGGCAGCCTGTCTGGCTGTTGGACTCACTGAGAGTTGCTGATGGCTGCGAGTCTCCAGGCCCAGACACTCAGTCCTTGTGGGCTTCAGAGATGGCTCCTGGGACTGGATGTGTCATTGGGTGCAGTTCCCAGTCCCCAGGAGCCTCACCTACAGTTTCTGGGTGTGGCCAGGTCATGAACTCTGCTTTCTAGTCCCTGAAGGCCTCACTGTGGGTTTCTGGATGAATGTGTGTCATTGGGAATAGACTCGTGGTCCCCATAGTCCTCAGAGATGGCTCCAGTATATAGATGTGTCACTGGGTGCAGACTTACAGTCCTCACAGGACTCAGTTAGGGTTCCTGAGTGACTGTGGGACACTGGGAGTAGATTCACAGTCCCAACAGACATCACCAAAGTTTCCCAAATGACTGCTGGTCACTCAATGTGGACTCCCCATTCCAGTGGGCTTCATGGATGGTTCCTGGGTGTGGGTAGGTTGCTGGAGGCTGACTCCAAGTCCATACAGGGCTCACTGAGGGTTACAGGGTGAGTAAAGACCACAGGGCATGGACTCCCAGTCCCTATGTTTCTCACCCAGGGTTCCTGGATGACTGCAGGTTGCCAGGCACAGACTCCTGATTACCCACAGGCCCCAGAGATGGTTTCCAAGGGTGCATGTGTGCCTAGGTGCAGAATTCCAATCCCCACAGGTCTCACCATGGGATTCTGGATGACTGTGGGTCACTGGACACAGACTCTAGGTCCCTGTGAGCCTCAGAGATGGCTCCCAGTTGTAGGAAGATCACTAGTGGGGGACCACCAGTCCCCACAGGCCTCACTCAATGTTCCCAGATGACTGAAGGTCATTGATCATTGACTCCCAGCCCCCATAGACCTCAGAAATAGTTCCCATGTGGGTGGGTTGTGGGTGGGAGGGTTGCTGAAACCCATAGGTTTCAGCAAAGATTTCTGGATGACTGGGGGGCGCTGGGTGCAGACTCCCAAACCTGACTATGACTTTTTATAGTTTATAATTAAACTTTTAGGGTAAAGGGAAAGCTGCTTTTAAGTTAGTTAGAGCTAAAATTAAGTACCTGTCAAATTAATTTTAATAGGACATTTTTATCTTAGTAAAAGCAGTAATTAAAAAAAATTACTCTGTTCCTACATAGAGCACTTCTCATTCTGCTCCATATCAAATAGAAGACAGAAAATGTTTCCAAATTTCTTTCACAGAATATGTAAAAGGACACAGTTTAAAATTTTTCTTTTTATTTTAAAAGACCTAATGTACTACAATTATTTGAAAAAATAGCCACCTCATGAGTTCAATCCAGGATGTGTTATGTTATGTGTATGTACCAGTTCTTCTTCGTGATGAATGCAATGGTTTTGTACTGCAAATGTGTACTAATAGGAATTAAAATGTTAGAAGATTTTTTAAAAATATATAGGAAACAGAATTTAGAAAATTTTCTATACTTGTTATTAAACAATTTGAAAATAATTCAAATATATATATATATATATATATATATATATGATTTTCTCAATTGTAGGACAATCATTGAATTTCAATTATTCATTTGAGAATTCTTTAACATGTGCACAATACCTTGCCCTTTGTAGAGATCAATAAGCAATTTATTTTAAATTTCATTGTTTGCTACATGCTAAAGTAATCTCTTCATTTGCATCTTTCCCAACCTTCCATTTAGCCTAAACTCTTATACTGTGATGTATTAATATACAAGGTCTTTATAGTTCAATAGGGGAAATAATTTTATTATTGCATATTGCATTGCAAATAAAATAAGATGATATTCTGGGCTTTCTTCAGGTAAGTAAAACCTGACTTGGGTGCCCCTTTTCAAACCCTGGTTCTCCCTTTTCAACTGCAGCTTGCTAGCTGAAATGGTTCATGTATCATTCAGGATTGGGGTGGGGTACTAGTATGTCAGATCGAAAATTAATGAAAATAGCTGAGTTTAAAAATTGGCCAGCATATGAGCTGGATCAATTAAAGCTGAGAAAATATTCCAGGTCAACTTGGGTCACATGTGTTATAGAATTTCCCTGTAGGCAACAATTCTAGGAAAATTATCATTTCGGTCCTTTCTATTGAAGACTCACTGTTTAGTGATTCAAACTATGGCAGACTAAATAATAAGTTTTAGAAATTTTGTTGCATTATACTAATAGCTCACTATGAGGTGAACAAAATATAATTAAAAACTATGGTTTTAAAAAATTTATAGTAAAAGACACGTTGCCACTAAATCCTCTCAAAATACACTCCCTTGCTTCCAACACACTTATCCCACCATTTTTTTATTTTTTGAAGCATGTCTAATGTGCTCTTTCATGAGTGTCTCTACATGGTATGACAAAAACATAGTTAATGATACTGCTGAGCACCATTCAATGAAAATAAAATATTGTAAGTACATTATAATGTTTCTTCATTCATTTTATTAACATCATCTGGTATAATGCAACTTCTGGATCTTTCCCAATTTTTTATACTACTGGATTTTTTCTTAGTTTTCAAGTACATTTTCATATGAACTCATATTTAAATGTCTCTCAACCATCACTGTTCACCCACCTCTTCTTTCTATACATATTTTTATTTCAAACTCTCTTAAAGAGAACGTTTGCATTGTTCATCATTTTTTCTGTTATATTTTTGTCCCATTTGTTTTACCTGTAACTTTATTTTCTAAGTATTTAAAAAGTAATTTGCAAACTTCATGGCATTTTTGCTCTTCATACCTCAATGAATATCATGAAAGAATAAAGCTATTCTGTTACAATATGGCAATATCTTTATTATACCAAAAATTAATTTAAACATTAATATCATGTAATAATAACAATTTTCAAGCCTACTTTTACTTAAACCAGTAAAATTCACTCTTTTGCTCTTATCACCCTATCAAAACTTTTAACAGAGTTATAATTAACTTCCAGCTTGTCAAATTAATGACCAATTCTAAATATACATTTTCCTAGATGTAAGAGTAGTATTTGGCAGTGTGAAGTGACTCAGAGTTAAGCACACATCCTTACTACTCTAGAACTATTGAAAGGATTGAAGCACAAATGCACACTAATGTCTTCCAATTTAAATCCCTCTCTTAAACTCCAGGTCATATATCCAACTGCTTATATATTCTCTCTACTTAGATCCTTAATTAGTATTGCAACTTATTTTGTCCAAAATCAGGACCCAATTTCCCAACTTGTGTTTTTTTTCTCACCATCATTCTTTCCCACAATATTCTCATTTTCCTTATTAAACTAATAATCTACAATTTGTTTAAGCCTTTAGCTCAGGATTCAGACATTAGGGTGAGCTTTGACTTCTTTTTGTCTGTCATATTTATCATATAGCAACTATCATATCAATTGCATACCAATTCTTCAACAAATCCTTCTGAACATATCAGAGTACTGATACAAACCAACACAAGCCCATGTTTTAGGTTTCTGTACTAACTTTCAAACTATTTTGCCCACTTTCATTCTTGTTCTGTTACTCTTTTCTTCCACAACACCCAGAGTGATATTTTAAAATAATTTAAATATGAAGTCTTCACTGCGTTCAAGGTACCTCAGTGACTTTCTGTCACTCCAATGAAAAGTCCTTCCACTAGCTTGGGATCCTCAAGAATTGATTCCTCATTCCCTTTCCCTCTTCTCTCTTCACTCTTCTCTGCTGCCTTCTGGACTCTGTTCTGGACTCGTATTCTGTTTGCCATTCTTGTGCAAATACTTCACTGTCCATTCAAAAAAGAAAGATTGGATATTTTAAGACAAAATCTTCAAACTTTCATATTTGCCTGCCTGTGTTCTTGGCTTTTTCACACATGTCTTAAAGCTTGTTGATTCACACCCACCCACATACATACACACACACCTGCTGTAACTTATCAAAAATGAAATTCTCTGTAGATCATTTTGGAGGAGAATTGGCATCCCTCCACTAATGAAAGTTTTATGTAATTTTTATATTATTATGAAAATTCTGGTTTTCTCTTATCTGATAAATCCACAAGAAATGAATTCTGAATATTATTAAATATCTTTAGCACCTATGCTAGAATAAAATATGTATTCTATTTTTCAGTCATGACTATGTATTAAAAAGGTGTTCTGATACTGATTCCTCATAATGTTATTGGAATAGGTCCCACTTGGTTGTGCTTTAATTTACTTCATTAACAACATTCTGAATTTTTTCCTATTTCTTTGGGACTATTCTTAAACAACTGCTACCTTTAATTTCTGTCAGTTTTTGCTAAAAGGTTATGTTGTCCTCTAGGAACACTTTAATATGGTTTTCTTTTTTTTGTGTTCCCTGGAACTATTTCTAGGAGACAATTATTTGTTTCATGTAAATTTGAAAGAAATTCTAGTATCAAATATATCTGAAACTTTCCTTGGGAAATCTGAAAACTAAATTTTTGAAAGCCTTTTATGATCATTATTGTAAATCATACAATTTTGGCAGGGTCATATTTGTCAATTTATATTTTCCTGTGATTCCTTATATTTCAGTGCACTTTACAAAAATATTAAATGGACATTCTTTCCCTATGTACCTATTTATTTCTCCTTGTTTATTTTCAGCCTTTAAAAAATTTACATATTTTACTTACACACAAGTTTTTTTAATAAGAAATTTTGTATAATTTTTTCTTTTGTGTCTGACTTCTACTTAGGAATTTTCAAACAATATTACACTTCTCGGTTGTTATAATGATGTGTTTATTTTAAAATTTATTTGATTCTTTTAAGATATATCAGTTACTACTATAATCTACATCAATTCCTTTTTTAAAAAAATTAGTTCAACTATGATAAATTTATTATTATTCAATAATATTAAATTTAGGTAACTAAAAATTTCAGCTTTGGCATTACTGCTTTAGTTTTCATAGCACAACTCTCTTTTCTGCTTTCAAAGCAGTTTTGAAATTAGTTATTGTATCTGTAGTTTCCTTTCATTTCCCCTTATCTCGTTCAGCTCCCTGTGCCCTCTGTCTGGCTCCTACCTCGCTCCTTTTTATATCTCAGTCTGTTGTCTTATCCTCTCATCTTTCATCTCTTGTTTCATGGTGCTCATTTCTTTTTCTTTTTACTGCAAGACAAAGCTGACACTTTCTGAAATCTCTTTCTTTATTCTGCTGGTCTTTTTTTATTAATTTTTAAAAGTAGGTTATTCCTTGAATTGTGAGGTGCTGGACTTAATTCATACAACTGTGTGTACTCTTTGTATTACCCATACTCCAAGATTTTTTACCTTTTTATCCACTCTTTAATGGTGAGGTGATTATCAATAACCACCTTTTCTTCAAAGTCAAGTGTGCCTGGCCAGCTTTTTTCCTCACAGGCCAGCTGACCTCAGAAACCCTTGGGTTTGGTAGGCCTGAGGATGCAGAGAGCTTTTACTCTGTTTGTTGTTATCTTTAAATTTTCACTTGAAATCTATCTACTAAATATCTGACTGATATTTCTCTGTATTACTTTCAGACACAATCTGATTCATTGGCTTTAGATATTGAACCATTGTTACTCTATGTTTTGTGTCATTTTAATAATATTAGAATGAATTTGGAAAGGGAAAGTTTACTCATGTGGGCTCCTTATGAGTCTTCAGGTTGCATATGCAAGTGACATCCAGATAAATATTTATCTTCCATTGGAAACACATGTCCAGGATCTATCATCAGCAAGGTGGAGAATGGAGAGCTGACAGTGAAGTTCCAGTCCAAATGTGAGTCTAACGATGAATATTATTGTGCCAGCTCCATAGCTTTTAATTTAGAATTCAAGAGTTTTCAGTATTCCAACTCTAGCACTATGGGAATTAGGAATTCCTATGTCATCATCTGTAAGTTAAATCTTTGTTGAAAGACAATCATCTGACTAGAAGTTCACTGCTGTGTATATCCTTTGTATATCTTTTGTACAGATTTTCTGGAGTTTAGAGGGAGTGTAATGGAGACTCTAAATATGCAGAGTGAATCTGGCTTTCATGTGGGAGAAGTGTATAGAGAATATGGAACAGTCAACCTGCATGTGTAAGGAAACCGATATTGAATTATAGATTAAAAAATTAACCTTGAGCATATGTGAAAATCATATTTGCAAATCAATTTGCATAACTGCTTTCTATTCTACAGTTAGTCATCTCACTAAGAACATTCCATCTACAGACAAAATTTCCTAATGAGTAAAATTAAGAAAAAGACAACAACACAGAAACAGAAAAAATTCACTGAGTCATTTTGATATGTCAGCCCTTCTCCATTATTTTCCAATATCTGCATTTTGTTCACAGTACTGTGAATAAAGAATCATGTCTTCACTCTAACAGAATTCCATCAATTTTTCACAAGGATTCATCAGCTTTCTTTTTGAGATTTAAAAAACTCAATTAAATCTTAGCAATTAGTCATAAAAATGATGATGTATTATAACCACAAATGCATATAAATGAAAATGTAAGTCTTATAAGTGTTATATTGGACTGTTTGCTCTTTTGGGGAGGTTCAACTAATAATAATCTTTTATAGTATGTATGGCACATATTTTGGCATATAAGCAAATCAACCTTTTCATTTTCTTATTTTCTGTCCTTAGTCTTTGAAATTCCAAACCTACAATTTCAGGGCTGGAAGCTTTTTATTCTGCAATGTGAACTATGCAAGTGTCTGTCTATGTGCGGACACAATCCATTTTAAATATCCTCAAATTTCCCTAAAGCCCCAAGTGGTTTCCTTGGCAACAAGGCTGCTGAAATGTACAAGGTTCAGGTAGTTAGGGTATTGCCTGTCATTCTCCCTCTCTATGTTATTTTAAATAGCTGCAATTTTCTTTGTACATCTGAAAAAATCCACAGTAGCTGGTGACGCAAAGATGATCATGAGAGACATTAGAGAATAGTAGTGTATCGGAGTCTAATCTGTGTGGACAAATTATTACTTTCAGTATCCTCTGATTTGTAGAGAACCATTTTCATGTACCAAATTACAGTACAAAATAAGAGCAAACCATAAATACATAAGAATAATTTTTAGAAAGCATGAGATAAAATATCTGCAAATAGCTTTTGACAATAGAGGTAGTGATTAATAATGGCAAGGTATCTATGCAGCTACTTTTCAATTCACCAGGAATAGCTTACATATAATGAGGCCAGGCCTTGGTACAAGAAATAGAAGAATATAAAACACATCAGGGTGGACAAGGACTATTTCCCATGACCCTCTCACTAGATGAAACTTCAAGTGTCTATTCACGTCTTTAGAGAATTATTTTGTAAATCACCATGGCAAATTATTTTAGGAAGTATTATGTACAACTCTTTATCAATTTACCTTTTGCTGGTTCTTCATGATGACTTACTAAGATATGGGAAATATTTTGTTTGGGCCATAGATTATTTACGAAAAGAGTACAAAAGCAAAAGAACATCTCCCACTGGTAGGATTTTTGTGGAACAAACTACAGAATTTCCTGGCAGTGTGTGTCTCCTGGTACACCTCCATTCCTTATAGATTTGCGAGGACTCTAGCAACAAAGGGGCATGTGTAGCAGAAACACTTCCTTGAATACCACTTCATCATGAAAAGAGCCAACAACAGATGTTAGTACAATATTGCTACACACCATCAACATCTCATAACTCAGTGACTAGAAGTCTGTGAGAAAAAAAGCACCTTTTATAAAAATAAAAATTGACAATCCCTTTGAACCATCACATTTTTAGCTTATTCATCCTATTGTATAAGTATAAATCAGAAATCAGAAATTTTGAAAGGTACAAGGGCCATTTTGGGTAATGCCTTCCTTATGTATGTAAGGAAAAATGACATCATGTGGTATGCTTTATTTGACCTTTCCATGTAGGGTTCAATGATTTTACGCACTGTAACTTTTAAAGATATTTTGAAGAATACGAATCTCATGATCTTTTATAAATGATGTGTGCTAGACCAAATAAGTTATATTATTCCCAATAGAGGAACACCTTAGACTTTCCAATTCAGTTGCTTCATATTTACCACTCTAGGTTTTTCTTCTTTCACTCCTCCTCCCTTCCTTCCTCCCTTCCTCCCTTCCTCCCTTCCTCCCTCCCTTCCTTCCTTCCTTCCTCC
>PVJX010019737.1:0-34465 GCA_004027295.1 Dolichotis patagonum | reverse complement strand
GAGCCTGCTCAGAGAATGAGGGGGCTGTGAGCCACTTGCTGCTTCTCCTGTTCCGTGAGACATGAACCACCCCAGTAGGTGCCACCAGTACAGAAGTAATGATCTGTCCCTGAGGCGCCACTAGTGTCACCTCCATCTTGAACCACACATCCCATAAAAGCCAAGAGTGTCATCCACCTTTGTGAGAAGACAAACAGGCAGTCAAAGCCATCATCTCCAGCCTGCATTTTTGGTCCACATCATCTCTGAAATAAACCCTTTTCCCTATGGTAACCGGTCAATCAAACTGGGATGTTGGGGTGAGGGCTGAAAAGCATTTTGTTCCCTCCTGCCGTGATGTCTCCGCTAGAAGAGACACATTTTAGAAAATAACTCTTACTACCTCTGCTTTGCAAGTGAGGTTTCTGAAAAGTTAAGAATTCTTCCCAAGGTCACAGGCCAGAAAAGGAACCGCGCACACCCCAGCCTGACTGGGCCCAGAGTCCTGATGGTTTCAAACGAGCCATCCGCACCCTGCTGAGTTCTTGCCATCCATGTAAGCAGAGTGAACCCCAAGAACAAAGCCTGCCCCTGGGGAAACCCTGCTCTTGAGAAGCTTGTTTTCAGGCCTGCTTCTCTTCTGCGCCCCTGCCCTCTCTTGGGGTCTCTTCCTTGCCTCTGTCTTCTTTCCCGTCTGACAACAAAGTCCTCACACAAAGACCCCTGAGAAAATACTTCTCCTTCAAGCGTTGATGACTTAAAAATAAGAGCATTCATAGGCGTCTGCAAGAGGTGTGAAGGGAGAGGATGGTGAACCTCGGATCAGTTTCCAGCAGGTTTGTTAAGAAATGAAAAAAAAAAAAAAAAAAACGTGTGGCTGGGTGTTGGCTGGCTCCTCAAATCCATCAGACCTGGGGAATTAGCTTCATAATAGACCAGCAAGGGAGAAATTAAGATGATTGCTTGATAATGCTTTAGCATAGTCCCATGAAGGCAGCAAAGAGAGAACATTGTTCTGATTTTAGAAATAAGAAATCCAAACCAGAAAAGCCATTCCCAGCCACAGATGAGGGCCCCTCCTCCTGGCCAGTGCCTCCCGCTGTCTCCCTCCAATTCCTGCCTCTCACCTCCGCCCTGCCTGTGGATCCCCTGGTAAATTAGCTTTTGAAGATAGGCAGAGCAGCCTCCTGCTAAGCCAGCTTTTGAACGTCTGCTTGGAAAGCAGAGGCAGGAGAGGGAAATACATTCCTTTTTTAAGGAATAATTCATGCAGGCCCCTTCTGTCATATAGCTCCAGGGCTTGTGTGAGGAGCACTGCAGGAGGAGAACAGAGTGACCAGGTCCCGGGGAGAATCAATAATGCAGAGGCACTTCTTTTAACTAAGGGGTTGTCAATTCCACTCTGCCCCCTCCCCAGAAGTAGGGATCAAAAGTCACCAGCGGCTAATAGAGCCTGTTGGAGCAAAGGATGCAGTTTGAGCTCAGTTCCTGCTTCTGGCCAACCCCATCGACCCCCCCCCCCGCAAGCATTGGGGTCTTCCCCTGCCCTTTGGTCCACAGCAGCTGTACAGGGCCAGTGTCCCACAAGGGTCACCTAACCTCACTGGATGGCGAATCTGAGGAGACAGAGTTGACAGACTGAATCACTCTGCTCCAAGGTAACTACTTTTCGGAGCCCAAGCAGACTCCCACAAGGCTGGACAACTATTCCAAGCATGGAGACATCCGCACATGTGTCCTGTGTGCTGATTCACGTGGCCACCCCCTATGGATCGCCAGCTCACACCCTGGCAACCCAATCTCTCTGGTCCCTTCACTCTTACTCCTCTTTGTCAAAGCTCCTCCACACAAATCTAACCAGGGCGACCTTGCTTCTCTTTCCACCTCTGATGACCCTTCACTGCTCTCGGAGCCTCCCATGTTTAGCCAGGCCCCAGCCAGAGGACCACCCGGTATACCAGGATTCCACAGTCCAGCACAGGGTCAAGCTCTATAAACATCTGCTGACCACAGGGCCAAGCTGAGGACTGAAGGAAGGTGTTTCTCTTTCAAGGGAGAAGGAAGCCATACTTCTTGGTAGCTTGGGGGGGCGGGGTTGCTTCATTCTTTTACTCATTTTGTTTAAACTACAGCTGAAAATGAATTAATGTGAGCTCCCCAGGAGTGGCAATTTTTGCCTGTTTCATTTACCCGGGTAAGCCCGGGACCTACGCAGAGGGGCAAGTGTATCAGCCCACTCAAGGGGATTTTCTCAGAATTTAGAAATGTGACAACTTGGGGTGACACAGATGAAAGCAAGGAAGAAAATAGCCCTTGGCTTCCCCCAACTTCTTTCCCAAGGATGTATTTCATATTTCTAAGAAAACCATGTGCAAACAGAGGCTTACCTACTTTCCTGGGTCCACCCACCTCAAGCAGCAACTATGAAATTTTTGTAAAATAAACAGATTACCAAGGCACTAAAACATGATCTCAAAAAACTCCCGTGATTGGGTGTCTCGTTGAGCCCCATGACGCCTCCCAACAGCCCCAGCCCCAGGGCAGTGCCGGGCACGCAGCAAGCCCCCCACAAGCGTGTGCTGATCCAAACTCACTTGGCCCCAGAGGCAGAAAGGATTCTGCACGCTGGACAGGGGTCGGTGCCTCAGCCTTAACACAACTCCCATCAGGGCAAGAATCTTGTTTGGTTGAAGAAATGCACTATTTCATTCTTTCAGGAAGTGGGTATTTTTTTAAAGAGGGCCCGCAACTGCCCATCTCCCATTCCACTATCAACAAAGTGAGTTGTCCTCTAAGAGCTTCAACTACAACTTTGATTCTCTGCCTAATAATTGATCTTTCCTGCCAAATGAATGTCAGTCAGTCACTAGCTCTATGCAGAACAAAAGAGAGAGGAGAGGGAGACAGTGAGAAATGAACACACCTTGAGACCACAACGTCAAGTGAAATAAATCGGACAAATGAACTTAAATACTGCATGGTGCATGGTGTCATGGTGTCTCTGTCTGTCTCTCTCTCCACTTTTGTGTGTGTGTCTGTGTGTGCGTGTGTGTGTGTGTGTGTGTGTGGCTTTTTTCAGACCAGGTTTCACTGTGCTGTTCAGGCTGGCCTTGAACTCACTTTGTACCCACACTGGCCTCAAACTCACAGTGATCCTCCTGCCTCAGCCTCCCAAGTGCTGAGATTACAGGCATGAGCCACCATGCCCAGTTTTGCATAGTTTCTCTTATATGAGAAACCCAAAGTATAAATAAGTGAAAGAGCAAAATAAAAGATGGATAATAGGAAACAGGGAAATAGCAAATGAAAAGGACACCAGTGATGGTGGGAGGTAAGCACGAGAGGAGGGGAATTATTGCAAACCTGCAGTAATAAAAAGTAAAAACCAACTTTCAAAGATTTAGCTATTGTGCATGGGTAGAGAGCCACAGCTGACAGAGTTGGCCCTGACCCAGAAAGACGCCCCCCAAGATTGCAACGTGCAGTATAAAACCATCTTAGGCGGCAGGAAAAGGGCCAGGTGAAAGCGCAGGGCACAGCAGCCCGAGCCATCCCGCAGGACTCTACTCCAGGAGCCCCAACGACAGCTCAAGTCTCTGAAGAGTGGAGGCTGCGAGCAGAGGCAGCGCCTGTCCCGGCGCGGAGCCCCGGGCGTGGTACTCACCGCAGGTCCCTGCGCACCATGTCCCACCAGGCAGCCACCGAGTCGTAGGCCGGGGGCCCGGAGCCCGCGGGCCCGGAGCCCGCGTCCGCCTCGCAGGCCTGGGCGTCCATCGCGCGCTGGCCCCGCCGAGCCGAGCGCTGCAGGGAGCTGGGCCCCGGTGGCCTCGGGGTCCCGCCCCTGCTCGCAGGCCCCGCCCCACCCCTCCCACCGGCTGCAGAGCTGGGGCGGAGACTTGGGGGTGGGGGCTGTACCTCCCGGAACTCACAGATGTGTGACAGAAGCCGAAGGCACTACCTGGGCTACAGTTTATTTTCTATTGCATCGTGAACTGATGTGCATCACACTAGGTGCCATAGAAATACCCTACGCGGTGAATGTTTCAAGTTTAAAAAGCGACGTCTTGCAGTACAGGGCACATTGCCATGAATCCCCCTAAAATACCCTCTCTTGCTTCACTTGCCTCATCATTCTCGCCGCTTTTTTTTTTTTTTTTGTACTAGGAATCGAACTCAGGACCTCGTGCTGTCTGAAGCAGTACTGGAAGTCGTCTTCTTTCCTGAGTGCCTTTGCCAAATGTGATCCAAAATCGGGTGACTGCTGCCGCCCAGGGTCACCCAGTGGAAAGGCAGGTTCATAAACACATCACAGGGATCCTTGTCCTCCTCACTCAGCGGTGACACCATAAGACTTCCCGGTTCTTCCCCAAAGTCCAAAATAACCCTGGAAGGCTCAGGATTTCAATGATTCAGGACCCTGAGGCAGCCAGGCCGGCCCAGCTAAAGACACTCAGGAAAGAGACCACCAGAAAGTGGCAGGACCATGGGACAATGTGTGTGAAGCAAGGAGAAGTACCTTGAGGGGGGTTGATGGCAGCGTGTCTTTTGCTGAGATAACTTTTTAAAATTTAAATATTTGCCATATTTTTCCATCGTGCCTATGTATCCAGGTGAGTGAGCAAGGCCTGCATGAAGCAAAATATGTTGTTTTTATCGTCGTAGGACTAAAATGAGTTTGTTAACCACAGCTTTACTTGATCTCCATAGCATTACTGTAGCAAGAATTCTGTACCTCCTTTGGTTGAGCAGTGGTTGATCCATCGCTGGGGTTATGAACTACACAATTACTCCACAGGTCCAATATTAATTTTTTTTTCGGTGTTTTGTCTGTTTAGCAGCGTACTGCAGAACCATCTCACGGTACAGGTTTGGTTTGGGCAGTTGTCTCCCAGGAGCAGGAATATGTGGAGCCCCTCCAGGGAGGCAGAGGACAGAGGGGATTCGCTTTGATGCCAGCAACAAAGCTTTAACTCAGAGCAAGGTGCGGCCTTGCCAGAGGTGAATCAAGGTTTTTCCTGGTTCCTGTTCTGTTTGAGGTTTGGCAGCTGGACCAGAGGCACAGTGGTGGTGACCCCGCCAACCCCTGGAAAGTGTAAGAGGAGCTGTCTGCTCAGAGGTATAGGACAGTCGGGAGAAAAAGACAGACACACACTTTTGAGGAAGGGACAGTTCTCTCTGAGGGCTAAATCACTGCACAGAACTAGCCAGGCAAGAAGAGACTTTGTTCACTGCAGGGGCCACGCCCTGCATGATGAGAAAGGTCAGAGCGCAGGTCTGACCCACCCCAGGAGCTGGCCATGGAGGTGGCCTGGAATCTCATAGGACTTGCTCAAGGAAGCTCTGGTTGAAACTCTAGGCCTAGAGTCCAGGCCATGCCTTGTGGAGGCAGAGGGACTTGGTCCCGGATTCTCTTTCTGTCTGTTTGCTCAGGGTGACAGAGAAGTGGCCTATCTGCTAATGAAGCAAGCACAATGTCACCAGAATCCTAGCACAGAGGACCATGGTGAGGATAGAGGGGTTAACACACCAGGTCCAGCCACTTATCCCAAAGAGCCAAATGTGAACGTCGGTGGTAAAGCAGGATTGGTCAGGGTTATATAGGGGAGAACCAAAAGCAAGAGTGGAGGGGCTGACGTAGCTGGTGACCCTGGTCAGGTTACAGCCTGCTTGACTGTTACCCTGGGACTGGTCATGCAGAGTCACTGCTGCTTGGGAGGCAGTTTTGATTTCCATCAGAGGGTGTTTATCTGTCAGACCTCTGATCTGGAACTCAAGATAAACTGAGGGAAGGAATAATTCAGCAAAGCCAGACAAGAGAGAGAAAGTGGGGGAAATGGGGTCAGTTGGGTCAGTGGCTACCTCCTCTCTCAAAAGTTATTTGCCCAAGTCCAATTTCTAGGGAAATGCTTGTGATGTTCTGCAAATCTCTTAAGTCAGACATCACTACACCCCATATTTTTATAAGATTGTTTAGATAATCTTATAAAATTGTTTATATGATTGTTTAGATTGTTCCCTTACCATGGGAAAGGCTTTTCCCATGGTAAGTAGCCTCTTCTTGAATGGCTCATCATGGAAATCAGGGAGGAGAGTCTCCAGTGTGATTTGGAAGAATCTTAAACCCCAAAGATTCATTCATTAATTCAGCACCTGTGGACGAAGTATCTTTTAGGTCCTGGGTACCACCTTGGATGCTGTAGGGATACAAACCCGTGGAGATGTCACCCAAGGGAGTGACTTGTCTTAGAAGGAACCATGAAAACATAGCATAGAGACTGAAAGTGTCGTAAGCACAGAAATCAGCTTAAGGGGTGCCGTGGGGAATTAGGGAGAGAGAGAAAATAGGAGGGAGTATGAGGGAACATTTTAGGATGATGGAAATAGCTCAGATTATGGTTGTCTTATGTGGCTGTAGATGCTCATCAAACTCCTAGACCTGGAAAACTTTCAAAGGTGAATTTGATCAAATGTAAATTATACCTCAATAAGCCTATTTATTATTGATTGGTTCATTGATCCATTGATTGACTGGTACTAGGGATCAAATCCAGCCAGGGTTTTGCTCGAGCCAGACAAGCACTCTATCACTGAGCTATATCCCCAGACCTTGTTAAAAAGGTGACCTAAGACATACACAGATACGCACATGAACTAACGTATCCTTGGTCATGTTGGATAAATGTTAAGACTACGCCACTGGTATAAGTACATCAGAAAGCAATAGTTGGATTCACACTAATAAAACACTAATCTCAACTGGAGATGGGTTCATTTTGTCATATAAAATTATTCTCCAAAGAAATGGGGGAGAAGATTTATGTCTCAACACTGTGTAAACCACTGCCCCTGTTTTCCTTTGCTCTGTTACCCTCTGAGCTTTTCACGCCCATGTAGGGGAATGTTTTAAAAATCTGATGCTGTTGAGACTGAAATGAAACATTGAAGGGAAGTTCGAAGATCCACTATGGTCCTAGAAGACACGGACTGAGTGAAATAGCCAACTGTCTCAGAACATCTGTTTTGCTTTTTCTCCTCTGTCATCTCTCTTTATTTACATTTTGAGTTTCTCAAATAAGAGGAGCTATGCAATAGCTAGCCTTCTGTGGATGGCTTATTTCACTTAGAACATTTCATTTTCCATATGGAGTTTTCGCGCTGCCTTTGAATCAGATCTAAGAAGCCAGTTTACTACAGGCACCAGGGTGAATGTGGGGTCGTTCTCCTTGCTGGTTAATACTGGCTCACATTTTTAGCTAACAGTGATCTCTTTGAGAAGGCCAAGTGGTAGGCTCATGTTCTCGTTTGTTGAAATTGGAAGCATTTGAGAGCTCTGTGGTTTCCAGAGAGCCCTCCACATTTAAAGACAGGGCCCATGCATGGCCCTCTGCTGTCCCCTGGTGAGAGGTGGGCTTGGCTGTCCTGACACCCCACCGGTGGAAGGGAAGCAGTAAAGCCCAGGGTTACAGCTCCCTCCCTCCCTCCCTCCCTCTGTCTGCTCTTTTCCAGGGGGCCTCCTACTTAGCAAGTTGCTATTTTGGGCCTTATGAGGAGCTCTCAGTAGGGCTGTGCAAAATGCAGACTTTGAGTTAGATGCCCAGCACCAAAAGAAAACATAAATGTTATTCTCCAGGAAGTCTTCCTGGCTCTTCGCTTCGTACCAGGATTTCCAAAACTGTGTTCACTCGTTTCAGAAACTAAGGACCATTCTACAGTAGGGTATCCGAGTACCATTTGGGGCAGTATCGTGGCCGTCCTGAGGTCTTTTTGACTTTAAAGAACAGACAGAAGTCACAGTGCCAGGCTCACTGGATAAGGAGGACGAGGAAGGAACCGCACACCATGAGATTTTTACGAGCCTGCCCCTCCTTGGGCTGGCGCTGGGCAGCAGCGTTCAGTTCACTGCATTTGTAATCAACACCTTGAAAGGACACAAAAGAGGACTTTCAGAACTGCTTCAGAAAGTGGCATGACTGACACCCGAATTCAAATCCAGTGGGAGTATTCTGAGTAAGATTAATCACAATGTGTCTTTTACCAAATTCTATAAAATTTAAACACTCGCCATGTATTTCAATCAGTCCTCGTATTCCTTTGGCCATTTTTCATGTCTCAGTCTTTCCTTGGCTGATCTTCTTGAAGAACAACCAAGAGGGAATTATTGAATGCCACGTTTGTGAAGTTCCTTTTCCTCTCGTCCTTCCTCCAAACCCATTCCACTTGCAGGGATCCCCTGGCTTGAAAACATCATCATCATACCCCAAGTTTCCCAAACCACAAACCTGTATTCATCTTGATTCTCGTGTTTCCTTTAAGCCGCGCACCCTCTCTAGACAGAACAGGGTTGTGCTTTGCTATGATGTTCATCTGACACATCTGACACCGAACACGTGTTGTACAATATTTGGCTTTGGAAGCCTTCACCCAAGTTGCACCCGAAGGACCTACGCACCTGAAAATCTAAAGAACAACCCGACAGCATCACTAGATAACAAATAGGTATTGCAAATGATGTGCATTCCACTGGCACATCAGTAGGAAATACCTTTGTGGGCTGAAGAGGTTAGGCAAGGATTGCATCAGAAATATTAGTCCCTTGCTTAGGAACAACCACGGAAATAGAAGGTAGTTTAGCATGGCTTCCTAAAGAACATCGTAGAATGTTGAAACTGGAAGATGTATCCATAAGCAGTTTTTTCCTCTCATTTTACAGAGAGAAAACTTTTTTTTTTTTTTTTTTTTTGGTACCAGGGATCAAACTCACAACCTCACGCTTGCCAGGCAGGTGCTTAAGCCACTGAGCTAAGTCCCAGGCCCAACAAAGAGAAAACTTATACACAGAAAATGAAAAAATATGCCATTTAGGACTGAGGATTTAGCTCAGTGACACATGCACCTGCCTGGCAAGTGTAAGCTCGTGAGTTTGATCCCTGGAACCCAAAATAATAATAATAAGCTGCTTTTAAAAAATTCAGTCACTGTGTATGGTGGCACACACCTATGATTCCAGCACTCAGGAGGCTGAAGCAGGGAAATCACCATGAATTTACAGTCTACCTGGGCTACGTAGTAAATTCAAAGCCAGCCTAAGCTACACAGCAAGATACTGTCTCCAAAAAAACTAAAAAAAAAAAAAATAAATGAAAATTCAGTATTTAGTTATGGTAGTATCAGGGACTGAACCCAGCCCTTTTTATTTTTTGAGACAGGATCTAGCAAAGTTGTGCAAGGTGGTCTCAAATTTGCAATCCTGCTGCCTCAGTCTCTTGAGTAGCAGGGATTACAGGTGTAGGCCTTCAAAATGGGCTTATTTACCTTCACAGAGTGCCTACTGCATAGGAGATACAGTCTTATTCAAAAGGCAAAGCAAGGTTCATTGTCCAAGAGCGCCAGGACCTGGCAGAAAGAAAGCAACCTGCATCACAGCATCCGCAGGGCCAGGGCTGGGATGGGAGGTGGGGGAGGGGGGGAACCCGCTGGTAATTGCAAACCGGGTTTCTAGTTCTTCCACAATCATACCAAAGAGCAGAATGAAAAGAATTCATCATAGCAGGTGTTAATTACTCTCTGAGTAATCAGGGTGGAAGAATTTGCCTGCACTACGGTGTATGACAGCTTATGATATCCAGATATTCAAATGCCCTGGTTGTTTGCTGTGAAGCAATCTTCCCAGTGTTTGTTCCAGGAAGCTGACACACAGTGACTTCTGTCCAGGTGGAATTCTGTGGTAGGTTTTAGGTCAACAGAGATAGGGAGGTAGGAGGAGTTGCACCAGCAAGGATTATTTTTATCCCTTCAGTTTGTTTGGAGTTTTGGATTGTTTTTATTTTGTTTTGTCTTGTTTTGTTTTTTGTTTAATGCCTCTTTATTAAACCCAGAGTAAGGGCATTTCCATAGTCCACAGACCAACCTTAGGGAAATAACAACATGAGGATTGTACGCAGCTGCAGCAAAACAGGAAAAACTAAAAGATTAGGCAACAATATTGTGGGGAAACAATCACCCTGAAAACAAAAGCAGTCACAGGAAGAAATTATGAAGACAAGAAAAAAGTTACAGCCACAGGCAAAGTAAGTAGGAACTGGCCATTCAGTTCCAAGAGAGAAGTTTACAATTCTGAGCTTTCTGAATGCCCAACATCAGCCTGAATTAATCTACTCCGTCATATAGAGAATTTCCAAAGACACCCCTGGGAGGTGCCTCATTCCCTCAGTTCCCCCATTCACACCCTGAGGTTCACACACAGCTGGAAATTAGTGTACATTTTCACTTTTGTCTTTAGTTTTTAAACAAGCAGGACACAACCCTGAGGGACTTCCAAGGGCTGGACACCTCTGTCATGCTAATCACAGGTCCTCCTTATCTTCACCCGGCTGGTCCCTGGCCAGCTGGAACAAGGTGCCCTCAGAGAGGAGTTTTATAATAATCATGTGCCGTGTGACATGAGATCACAGTTATGAAAGCTCTTCCTTAAAGTTAAAAGACAGCCAGCCTACAAACACACAGCATGGCGATTATTTATTAACGAATGTGTGTGACGCGGTCTTTGTTACTGTCCTAGACACACCACTCCACCTGCCAATCAGAAGCACTGCGGCTTACAGACTAACTGGGAAGTGTGATGACTTGTGAATATGGAAGCAGAAATGCACCCAGGAGTTCATGCAGTGCTCTCTTCTACTTTGCCATGCACCTACAGAAAGTAAAACTGGATATGGCAGTATCAGGGTCTGGCCTAGATCCCCAATCTCCCAAGCGAGTGTATGGCAAAGGCTTAAATAAATGAGACAAGTGGTATGATTTTAGGGCTCCAGGAGGATCAAAACCCTCTGCGGAGTTCTTTTTTTTTTTCAATAGAGATCTTTTATTATCTCATTAAAATATCACAGATTGGTATTACAATCCAGAAGCTTCTTTCTGTGGCTGGATAACTCTGGGATCTTATTCATCCAGCTGCTAAACAGTTCCCTTTTCAGAAACAAAGATACCATCCAAAAATTTTCCGATATCCTTGTTTTCAACTGTTGTGACTTGCTGACTCAAAGCAGCTGAATTTGAAAGAAGTTCAATGTCATTTCCTTTAAGGGTTAGTTCATCCTTTTGGGCTTGACATACTAAGCAAGCAACACCTGCTCTCACAGGAACCCGGCAAATGTATTTTTCACCCAAGAAATTCTGGATTTTGACAAGAGACCCATTCTCCTGAGTGACAAGGTTGATGGGGAAGTGAGCACACACAGACCTCATCTTTAACAGAAGCCCAGAGTAACTCCCTTGATCATGTTCTGTACGTGACTACAGATCGCGCAAACCATAGCCAGTTCCTGTTTCCCCACCATTTGTCAACCCAGAGCCTCTTCTTTTTCTTTCCAAGACTGAGCTCTACAGTGACAGTGGTTGAAGTCCCTCAGCAGGGTTCCTTTGGGGCCTTTCACAATAACTATGTGTCCCTTCATTTTCTAGAATGTCAACAGTCTAATTGCTGAGAATAGTCTTCATTCTCATGGGAGATGTGGCAAAAAGAGCCCTCTGCAGAGTTCTTGACTCTGGGGGCTAAGACAAAGAACTTCCTTGGGCCGCCTGTATTTATTAGGTATTCAAACAAAGAGAGGGGATACTGAGGAAAGTGTGGAAGTGAGCAGGACCCAACAGGTCACTTCAAAGACTTCTCCAAGTAGTAAATTATGCCAATTTAGGAGAATCATCTTATCTCCATGATGACACTTACGGTAGGAGTGAGACAGCAGAAGTGAGAGTCCTTCAGCTGCCGTCTCTATCTAGTAAATTGGGATTGGAGCCAGGAATCCTCAGCTGTGGCCTTGTCTTTCCCTTTGTGGTATCTCTGGCATCACAGGCCACTACAGGTCTCAGTCAGGACCACTGACTATGACCACTGAGGTTCACTTACTATGAATCAGCTCCCATCACCAGCTAAGGGGCCTAGGCCTAGGACAGACTCACAGATAAACATAGAAAGCCAATTAGTTAATTTTAAATCCTGCTCAGAGCCGCTTCATACTGGTCTCCAACATGGCAGGAGGCTCCTGCTCTTCCTTCCAGAGTGGGAAACAAAGGAATGTGTAGGGGTGGGTACAGCTATTCCTCTGCTCCTGCCGCAGGTGTCAAAGAGGACAGAAGCTCCCAAAGGAGCTCTCCCAACCCAGCAACTGTTAACCCAGCACTGAGGGCTGGATAGCATCGTGAGGTGACTGGCTAAACACTGTTTAGAGCAGAAAGGCTACGGTTGTTCACATGCAGCCCCACAGCCCTGCCCTGTATAAATGAGGACTCCTTGCTGTGTTTCACATTTCTTGTCAAGTTCGGAACAAATCCTTTTTCACACATACAGTGTGTATCCCTGCACCTAGCAGAATGTCTGGCACCAAGCAGCTGCTCAATGAATATTTTGTAAAAATATTTTATCACTGATAAACTTGAATCTGTACAGCAACCCATCCAGTGCCACTAAACTCCAACCTCCCCCATCACATCCACATCCACTGTCTGATCTATTATATTCTGCACCAAAAGGCGCCATGAAAGAAGAGCTGACCAAAGTGTTGCAGGTGGAGGGTGGAGGCTTACTGTGGACTCCATGGCCCTGTTCTCACTTCCTCATCCACAACCAAGAGCAGCCACCATGCTGGGTATAACATGGGGTCCTGCCCGGCCCACCTCTTACCCACTGGAGGATGAGACGACGTTCCCTTGTGTGATACCACTCAGCAAGCATGCATCACCCCAGGCTCTACAGAGGAGTTCTCGGGAACAGATACTCTAGTTAGGGGCTGCATACTTTGCTCATTTAGTCTACAAATATATATTCAGCACACATGCTGAGTACTGTTCTGAGTCCTGGGGATACGAGGTCCACAAAGACAAGTAACATTTTAGAGAGGTTCGCCAAAACAAACAAAAACAAAAGCCTGTCCAAACAAATGCATAACAAATTCAGATAATAAAAAAACTATTGTATCAGTACTATTGTTTGTAGTACTAGCAATTGAACCGAGGACCTTTGGACTGCACTACACCCCCAATCCCCTTTTAATTTTGAGACAGGGCCTTGCTAAATTGCCTAAGCTGAGACCAAACGGTGATCTTTTCTGCTTCAGCCTCCCAGAGTGCTGGGATTACAGGCATGTGCCACCACACTGGGCCCGTCACTTTAGCTTTCCCTTACAAAAGGGTTGTGACCATAAGACATAAAAGAAGTGACAGAGGTGACTTCTCAGAAGTAGCTGAAGGTACTTCCGGTCCCTCTTCCTGCTGTCCAGAAGGTGCATAGAAGGCTGCTTCCCCACCACCTGTCTTGAATCAAGAGAAAGACCTGCCAAACAATAAAACAGCAGAACTGTGTCCCTGACCCTGTCGCAGGGCATATCAGTGCTGACTGCCTGTCAAGCTTCTTAATATTTAAAAAACAAAAGCCACGTGTGGTGGTGCATGCCTATAATCCCAGTACTTGGGAGACTGAGGCAGGAGGATCACCATCGGTTCAAGGTCAGCCTGGACGGTATAAGATGCTGGGGAGAGAGAGAGAGAGAGAGAGAGGCTGACACTTTTTCTTTAAGTCAGTATGCCTTTGGTTACCTTAGTTACCTGTAGCTGGATTTAGTCCTAATTCTTTGTTTCTTTTAATAGAACTGTACATGTCCCCGACCTTTGAGTCAAGTCTCCCCTCTAACAGGCGAGTTATTTTTATTCAGTGCTCCGCCTGATCACTGACCCCTCCTCCACACCTCTGCAGACACAGCCGCAGTCTAGGCTGCAGGGTCCCCGCTGGGTGACAGCGAGGAGGCCGAGCCCAGGAGAGGTCAGCGGCAAAGGCAGAGGCGCAAGGCTCAAAGCGGTTTCGGCTCCAGGCTGCCGCTCGCTTCCCTCCGACAACGGAGCAACGGCGCAGCTGCCGCACCTGAACACTGGGGGGCGCCAGCTCCCGCTCGCAGACCTCTAAGCCGATTAACCACGGGTGCCCGTTTCACTGAAGAGGCGCCTTCCTGGACTCTGCACCCCAGGCTGCTATCCTGAGAAGCCTATTTAAACAACTGAAAGACTTACTAACCTACTGAATTCTCTTGAATGGCGCTTTCACTGGACGGCTCCATCCACGACCCCCAAAGTCACCTCAATCAGACACAACTAAATAAACACAATTTAAAACAGCGCGTTCAAGCTCACATGCCACCTCAGGACACTTCCTCCAGCCTGCCTTAATTACCCACAGCTCCCCTTAGGAAGAAATCCAGGAACCCAGCCTGTCCTGGTAAACGGCTACAGCCCTGCCCAGCCTGGACTGTCACCTCCGACACAGGGACAGACTTTCTATCCTAGCATAGCAGTCTGTAGACCCCACGAACACTGACACGCCCCCAGGTTTATGCCCCACGACCCCACCTTTCCTTTCGGCACAATAGAGCTGGTCTTGATCACCTTTCCCAGAGCCCAGGGAGGTGCAGACTATAACCAGCCTTCTTTGGTTGATTTAATAGGAGGCAAAGCCTGAGCCTTCTCTGCTAGTCTGGATCAGAGGGTGAGGGATCAATAGAATCTACCAAGCAGCTCTCAGACTTCAGCCTCCGGCTATGGGAGCAGCCACTGCTGGGTCAGAAGGCTCTGGGATGCGTGCTGGGGTGAAGCAGCCCCCTCCTCCACCGGCTAATGTGGACTCCTGCACCCTCTCTGCATAATTAAAAGCAGGCCCCTTGATCTATTCAGGATGGGGGGCACTGTCTGTATTCCAGCCAGGACCCAGAAGCAATGCATAAAAAAGCATATGCACTACCGGGTGAGCGAGAAACAGAAAACAAAAGTGATGCTAAATAGGAACCACGGAGGAAGACAGTGTCCACAAACACAGATCGAAGGCACCAGGTGAGTCAAGGAGCTTGCGTTTCGAGGAATATTTTTTGAGCCATGCATCAGAAATTATCTCACATTTGTGCAAATTTTCAGTCATCCTACATTTGGGGCCTTCATTGGTGCCGTGATCTGAAATCTAAGGCGTATCCATGAATAAACCACGCGGTTTCTCAGGAAGGGGCTACCGTTAGGATTTACCCTAGTGATGTAATCATAACCATGCCCCTTAAGGATTAAATTTACCCTTCAGCACATGCACATGAATCCAGCCCCCCCCCAAGCCATAGAATTAGGAATTTTAAAGTGAAAGGCTTGTTGAAAATTCGCCTGGATTATACAGCTCTCGTCAACAAACTCAAACCCTGATTAACTCTGCACCAGGTACTGTCCCTAAGGGAAAAATAGGCTTCGGGTCCAGTTTAGAAGTAAGTCCTGTGATATTTAGGTCGGACACTCGGGGGCAGCAGTGAGCCGGCAAGGAGCGCAGACAATGGTGGCCGCCAGGGAGCTGCCAGTTTCCGTCTAGAAGCTGAGAGGCCTGAGAGCTGCCTAAAATCCGCAGCTCTTGAAAATCGTTTTCAAGCCTTCAAGGGTAAATATCAGAAGAAGTCACTCTGCCAGCGGAAGATTTCTGCCCCCCTTAACCGTGCTTAGTCCCCTGGGTTCCCCGGTTTTCGCTTTCTGCACAGGCAGTTTTCTCTCGCAATCCGCGGGGGAGCGCGATGGTTTTAGAGCTGAGAAACTTCCCCAGGGTCCAAGCCAGGCCCGGGGCGGAGCCGGGAGGTTCTGACCCCCGGGCACAGGACGCGAGCTCCGCGCCTGCACGAGGTCATTGTGGCAGCTTCCGCAGCTTCCTGACGGGCGGTCTAACAAGACAGGGCACCCCCTTTTCTTGCCCAAAGACGGGTTCGTTTCAGCCCTGCCTGCCTGAAGCCTGCTTTCCTGGCCGGGTACAGTGGATTCCCCACCTCTGAGGAACAAGGTGGGAGGTGCTGGTGGTAACAAAAGTCCCACAGCGAATCCGGGATGCTGCCCCCAAAGGCAGCCGGAGGGGGACCGGGGAGGTGAGGAGGTGAGCGTGGCCCACGGGCCCTGTAGTTGCTCAGCCTTGTCTGTCCTAGGCACCCTACCAAGGAGGCCAGCCCAGGCCAGGGTCAGGGTGACCAGAGTGATATAAGGGAGTGAAACTCCCAACCTACTATGTCTGCGAGCTCGTGTTCTCTAAAATCGAAGAATGAATTTTAGGAACAACCGAGGTAAGAGCAGAATATATTTAGTGGGAGAAAGAAAGCTTCTGTCTGAAGAGAGACAGAAGGGGTCCCGAGCAGGTTGCCCAGGACTCTGTCTTTTCCATGGACTTTTATAGAGTAAAACCATGGGTTCAAGATGGGGAAGACTGGGAGCTCACAAGGCAGATGGGCATAAGGTGGGACATAACTATAGTTAGCCAATAAGATCAATAGTTCAGGTAAAAGTGATTACATTAGGGACAAATGAGGAAGTGAGTCACATAGAAAGCCAGTCACATAGAAAGTGCGCATTCTTACGGAGCAGCGCGACTCTTTCCTGGGGGAATGGTAACTATTTAGGGCATCAATCCTCAGGATATGGGGGCATTTGTATGGTCTTTTGTCTTGAGGCCTGGCCCACAGCAGGAGGCGTCAGCTTCCTGGGCAGTTGCCAGGTGTCTGCACTGGCTCCATTGAGGACCCAGCCCTGTCTCACTGCCTATAATAATTTTAACTAATTCAGCTGTCTGCAACAAGAGGACCTTCACCCTGAGTGGTGTCGCCAGCTTTCTTTTATTTATTTATTTTATTTGCAGACAGGGTCTTTAAATAAAGTTGCAAACTAAGTTGCCCACTCTGGGTTTGAAATTAACATCATCCTACCTCAGCCTTCCCAAGTGCTGGGATTGCACATATGCCTTTGCTTTTCCTTGTCTTTTTGTAGGGTCGATAGAGTATAAAGTTTTAGCGGTGCGATTTTTAAAAAGTAAAACATTATGCAAAACGTCGCACAAAGGGGAAAAAAAGCTCCTCTGACTGAAGGCGGTGTAGGAATGGGACCAGTGGGGCAGAGGCCCAGAACTATCCACCTTCCTTTTACCCCCGGCTTCCCCTCACCCCCACCCCAGGGTGGGTTTAACCCAGGGCCTTCACACTACATCCCTTTTAAATGTTTTAGTTTGAGACCTGGTCTCACTAAATTGCTAAATTACTGGAGCCTGGCTCAAGGTTTTGATCTTCCTGACTCAGCCTCCTGGAGTGCTGGGATCACAGGTATGTGGCACCACGCCTGGCTTGGCTCAGGCATTTTAAAACCAATCCAGGGCCCCAGGACACAAGGCCTCCTGGCACTGAGTGCCCTTCCACACTGAGTCCCCGGTCGCTGCTCTTGTGTGGACATTCTGCCTGGCACTGGGCTGTGGAGAGGACCAGGGAGGACGTCCACCCCAGAATCATACCCAGTGCCCTCTCTGATAAAAGGGGCTCCTATCTCCTATTTTAGACGCTTTCTTTCTCCCCATAAAGCACATGCACATTCCCATCCAGTTGGACCCCTAGGCAGTCGTGGTGAACCCTTGGCAGGGCCGCAGCTGTACTGTCACCAGAAGCTCTGCGAGGTTCGCCATCATTGCTGTGTACAAATCTAGGCACAATGCTGCTTTCCTGATTTCCGGCATAGCGGGGTCTTCCTGGATGTGCTACTCAGACCTCCTCATGCGGATCTTTAAATCTACTCTGAAAAAGAGGTTACCCGTGGGGAGTAGGCTGGGGAAGGGGAGCAGATTTGCTGCTTTTACTCTGCTTCTGTGTGGCTTCATCTGTAATCAAGAAATGGATTTTTTAAAATCTTTCAGAATCTAAAAGGGAGATGAAAGAGACCAGCTCTAGCCAATCAGAGCCATGGCTATACTGGACAGGCCTTGCCCAGGACTAGACGTGGAGGGTGGGTTGGCGCCTCTGTTTTTGTTTTTTGGGGGGTTTTTTGGTCATGAAATTGTATTTTCTTATTTTAAAGAGAAAAAAACCCACAGGAAAGAAAAACAAAGAAACAAGACACATACAAATAACAACTACAACAACAAAAAACCCAAAACAATAACAATATAGGCTTTCAAAACAAGATGACAGGAATTTAACCATGGTTGTAATATTACATATTGTTATCTTCAAAAGAATTGCTAAGATTAGCAGAGGTAACCAGGCAGACATGCAAAATTCATCTGACCCTATGAGTGTTAACTGTTCTTTTCTAAGAACTAATAGAATTAGTAGTATAATCACTTTAGCTATTTTATGTGTATATAAACAAATTTATATCTTTTTCCTTTTCCCATCCTTCTTTTCTCCTTTGCCCTATCCCAGTTATTATTTTCCCCCTTTGAGCAGTTTCTTACCCTTTCACAATATCTATTGTAGATTTTGGATCTTATTTATTCTTTCAGTTTGTTACACTAAGGAGACAATATGTATGAGTCTGATTTATTTCACTTCCGAGGGTGATTTCAAGTCTCATCCATTTACCTATAAAGCCTTGATGTGATCCCTCTTTATAGCCAAGCAGTACTCCATTGTATAAAAATACCACCCTTCCTTTTTTATCCATTCCTCGGTTGATGGCTCCTCTGTTTTTATAAATATGCTTAAATTCTTGCTCCTACCATTGTGGTACCCGTATAAGAGTCTGAAGTGGCCACAATATTGCTGGATATGTTTCCTGCTTAGGAGCAGGCTGAGGGTTTCCTTCACACACACACACACACACACACACACACCCTTTTCTGTTTCAGAACATGATTCTATTAGACCCAAGAGTTTCCCAGGAAAAGACTCAATACAAATAGGAAAGCGAGATAGATAGGTCCATGAATTGTGCAATACTTTAAAAAGCTGATTGCCAGGCCAGTGGGAGAGAGCTGACAGTTCTTTAATCTGTGTATTTCTACTCAGCCTCTCTATAGAGCCTGAGTGTGGGTGCTCCCTGCCCCCCAACCCCCAGCCCCCTTTATGCTGACTTCCTACCCCCTGGGTGATGTGTTAGGAAGTGAGGCTTCTGGGAGGTGATGTGCCCCCTCAGGAATGGGTTAATGCCCTCATAGTAGATCCTGGAAAGCAGGTGGCTTCTATGAGGAAGGGTCCCTAACCTGAGGCTGTCTGCTGGAGCCTGGAGCCTGGACTCCCAGCCTCCAGAGCTCTGAGTAGTGACCTCCTGTGGATTCTAAGTCACTCCACAAGCGCATCTGGCTGCGGGAGCCTGGATGGGTGGCCGTGGAGAGGCTGAACGCCAGCCCCGGTGGGCTCTAGGTGCTTTGGGGTCACAAAGAGAAAGAGGCCACTGCAGGCCCTGCCTGGAGGAACCACACATTTCTGTGCAGCACACAGTGAGGGCTGCACTGTGCAAGGGGAATGGGCAGGTGAGGGGTGAGGGAGCCCAGTCGGAGAAGGTTCTGGAAGAGGAGCTGCCTGCATCTTCAAAGACGAGGCAGCCAAGCAGGCTTCAGGGACCTAGAAAAGGACAAAGTCCCTGGGAGGGAGCTTTTCTATGCTGTCCACCCTGGCTGTGTCCTGAAAATTTCACACCCAGCCCATTGCTTTCCTCTCACAGACGACACTGTGATCCACCAGGAGGAGGAGGCAGCAGAAACAAAGAAGGGTGGAGAGGGGCAAAGCTGAGCTCTGTGGGGAAGGGCCAGGCCCTCTCTCGAAGGAGCCCTGGGACTGCGGGAGGTACAGACAGATCCGCGCCCTGTTTACTGGGGACAGAGATGGCAGCGTCTCAGCAGCAAGACAGGGAGATGGTGTCCCCCAGGGAGGAGGAAGGGGTTCCCAAGCTACAGGAGCCCAATGCAGGCCAGGATCAAAAGGAACATATCTGAGATGTCTCAAAAAGTCTGACCACATCCGACCTACTGGGCAGTGGTGGTGGCATGCTCACCTCTCTTGATGATGTGTTTGTCCTGCCGGGATAGGATGCAAGCCAGGGTCCCCTGCAGGAAAAACGGCAGCTCTGACTATGGTGGCAACTGTCCAGCCCAGCTGGATCCCTGGAGTGAGGGACGTAAGCCACGGGGCCAGAGGCACAGGGCCTCCCAAGGGTGACTGGGGAGGTGGCTGTGCTCAGGGACAGGAGAACCTGGGAACTGCAGCAGGCAGAGAAGACAGGAGGGGCTCACGCAGGCACCTGGGACGGCAGGTGGACAAAAGGGCCTGGTTAGGTGAGCCCGGTGGAAAAGAGGGCGCAGGCCGCACCGTCTTACAGCAAGTGCTTTCACCCGGGTAGAACTCAGCGGTTGGTAAACGTGGAGGGGGAAATGCTCTATTTTCATTTGTCTTCTTCTAAAGCTTATTCTTTCTTTCCTTCCCACCCTCCCTCTTTCTCTGGACTGAACCCAAATCCTTCACACTAAGCTACATCCCCAGCCCTTTAAAATAAAATGGTTTGTTTTGTTTTGTTTTGTTTTGTTTTTTGGAGACAAGATCTCACTAACTTGTTAAATTACCCGGGCTGAGTTTGGACATGCAACACTCCTGCCTTAGCCTCCCAGAGTGCTGTGATTACAAGCATCAAACACCACACCCAGAATAGCCTCCCATTATGAATCTAAAAATTGCTATGTAAAATTATCAATATCTATGACTTTGTCATCAGTGTGATTATAGATTTTTCAGATTATATTTTCACACAACATTTCCATTTTTGCAGATATTCCCAGATAGCTTTTGTCTTCCTCACCACTTTAAAACACTGGTAATTAGAACAGACACTGGGTGTTAATACCATGCTTTGTGCTACATTAGTGCAGTATTATATGTATAAGAGCAAAACTTTTATAATTTTGAAAACTATATTTCAAAAAAAAATCCTTTGTAATCCTTTGTTTTGTTTTATGCACTAAAAAGCATTATTCTGAGAAGCAGTGTAAAGTCTTTATAAACTGCCAAATGTTTTAATGATACAAAAATAAAATTAGGAACATCGGACTTCAAGGTCAAATAAATTATGCTTGGTAATAATTGGGGATGAGGGGTGTGGGGAGGGGAAAACCAGGAGGCTCTGATAGCTGCTGGCTAAGTGGCCAGTGATGCAGGGTGACAGGGTCCACTGAGACGCACCGAGGGAGCATGGCTGGGGGGGAGGGGGGCGTGGAATGGGGGAAGGGGAGGGAGGGGGACGGGGAAGAGGAGGGGAAGAGGAGGTCACCTGTGAAGATGCTGAGTAGTGGACACCTGGAGGATGCCCCTGGAGCTTCCAGGGGAAGGTGGCGATCAGTCATCAGCGCTAACAGGATCAACACCAGGAACAGAAACCTCCTTTCAGAGTCAGCTGCAGGACTGGCACAAAACACACAGCTCCAGGAGAGGCCTGCAGGGTGGGGAGCTTAACAGGGCCTTGGGAGCCTAGGTGAGAGATCAGCGGGGGAGGGGAGGACAAAGGCCCACAACCTAGTGGTCGGAGGGGAGGCGGGGAACCAGGAGAGAGGTGTCAGCCTTGTCTGATGCATGGAGAAGCCCTGGAGCGAGGCAGCAATGGTTCCCCAGCTGCAAACACATGCCCCAGTGAACTGGGTTAAGTAATTGGATGCAAGAAAGTAGAGGCCAAGAGTGTGGGCTGCTACTCTTTCAAGACGTATAAGGGGCTGGGCACGGTACACATACTTGTAGTTCCCAGCGAGTCAGGGGGCTGAGGCAGGAGGATGGCTTGAGTCCAGGAGTTTGAGAGTGGCCCAGGCAACATAACAAGAGCCTGTCCAAGAAAGAAAGGGGTGGGGAGAAGGAGAAAAGAAAACACAATATAAGAAAAAAGTATTTTTTAAAAACAAAAGACAGCTGGGCACAGTGGTGCACACCTGTAATCCCAGTACTCTAGGAGGCTGAGGCAGGAGTCTCACAAGTTCTAGCCCAGTCCGTGCAATTTAGAGACTTCGTGAGATGCTGTCTTGAAATAAGAAAACAGAAGGGGGCTGAGTTAGAACTCAGTGTGAGGCCTGAGTTCAATCACCAGGACCAAGAAAAAGACAAAACTCTAATAGGAGAATGGAGGAGCAGAGATGAAATAGAGGCAGGCAGGGAGCAGCAGGGCAGAAGCAAGACTCAGGGATCTCAGGTACACCTGCTGGCTGGCATAGTAAAGTCCAGGTGGGAGAAAAGGAGACAGGAAAAACCCTGCCCGACTCCTGCTACCTCCAGACAGAAGCCGCCCAGCTGTGGCCTTGCCTTGCATGCAGCTGGAACTCAAGAAGAGCTACTGAAAAAAAGCCCCACATTTACCAAGCCTAGGCCAGGGACAACGCAAGTGTTTATTTAGAATGAGAAAAAGAAGTCACACAAATTATCAGCTTTTTAATAGCAGCCACACACCACCAGCCTTCTAAAAGTCAGAAAATAATACATAGATTCCTTTGAATCAGCTAACATTTTCTTTCCTTGCACTGTTGGCCATATGCATGGATCATTCCTAAACAACAATTTTTGGCATGTTTCCTGAAGAGAGACGGGAAGAAGAATCCAACACGTCTCCAGCACGATTGCTTGGAATTGGTTTTTGAATAGTGATGGTCGAGGGGCATGGGACTTCCTGCTGCACACATGGACCATCTCGCTGCCTCTGTGCCAGTCCGGGTTTCTGCAGGCATTAATGCCAGCTCACATGACTCCAGTTTAATAAGAGAAAATGTGTAGCACACATGATGCGTCTCTTCTCTCAGGTGGCTGTACTAAAGCACCATAAACTGGGGGGTTTGCACAGCAGGTATTTATCTCTCACTGTTTGAGGCTAGGAAATCCGAATGGGGTGGAGTCCTGGTGAGGGCGCTCTTAGTACCTTCTGGAAGTTTCTTCAAGCGAAGGGGAGGGGAAGAAAGCAGAGGTAAAGAGGAGGGGAGGAGAGGGAGAGGAAGGATCTGCGCTTATTAGGACACTAATCTCATTCGAAGACACTGTTAAGATGTCACCTAAATCTAATCACCTCCCAGAGGTCTCATCCCCAAAACCCACTGCACTGGAGCTTAGGGTTTCACCATGAGAATCTGGGGGTGCACGGACATCCAGCATTATCTGGTATGTGCCTGAAAGGGGAGGACTTCTGTTCCTCTAAATCCTGCACTTCCAGTTCAACACTGTCCCAGAGATGAACTTCCAGGTCTGCACTTTCCCAACTGGCTTCTCCTCTGCTCACAGGGCTCGGTACCCTGTGCCTCTGGAGGAGTCTGATCCAGTCCCAAGCCCACGGCTCAGTGGGTGGCAGGAGCCTGGAGCTGCTTCCACACCAGGATGATGAGGGCAATGGATGGAAGGCAGCAGACTCAGCAAGTGTGAACCAAGCCTGCGTGGCTCTGAAACGCAACCCTCTGCCACTACAGTGTTAGCGAACGCAAGCAAACAGATGGGGACAGATGGCATTTTAACCAGTTGTGATTAAAAACTCTCATGCTTGCCAACCTGATCCAAGCACCATGTGGCCCTGGAAGGGGTCAGTGGGTAAGAGGTTCACATGCGATAAACGCAGTACAGGAGGCTGTCAAATGTGTGGCAAATATTTGTATGTCAAAAACTTATTACAGTAAAACACACATTGCCATTAATATTCCTTAGCATGCTTCCCCTCACTTTGAACACACTTAGCCCATCCTTCTACCACTTTCCGAAGCAGTTCCGGAAGTTCTCTTTCCTAAGGGTCTCTAGGTTAGCAAGTGTGATTAAAAAAATCCAGTGACTGCTGCTGCAGAGTGACACCCAGGGGAAAGGCAGGTTCATAAAAACATCAGAGCGTGTCCTCATCCATCTCGTTTTTTCACCACTTCCGGCTCTTCCCCAGAGTCAAAATGACCATGAAAGAATCATTTTTAATCAATTCAGGACATCAAGGCAGCCATGAGTGCACAACTAAAGACACTCATGAAAGCAGACTTACAGACCTGCTTCAGAAAAGTGGCACGAGCCGTGGGATGAATGTGTTTGAAGTGACAGGGAGTATTTGAGAGAGAGTAATGGCAATGTGCCTTTTGCTGTAGTATTTTAAACATTTGCTATATTTTTCAGTCATAAGTCATATTTAAAATAAGGGGGTTGGGCTGCGGATTTAGCTCAGTGGCATTAGTACCTGCCTGGCAAGTGCACAATCATGAGTTCAATCCCTGGTACCAAAAATAAATAAATAAATAAAATAAAATAAAATAAAATAAAATAAAATAAAATAAAGGGGTTGACAACCATTTAGGGCCAAGCAGGGGAAATGCTTTGTGTGTATTAAGTCATTTAATCCTTCTAACAACCCTACTATGGCTTGGGTACAGTTAGTCTCCCAAAAACCCATGTGCTAGAAAGATACTGTAATAATATTGAGAGATAATAAATCTTTTAAGATTGCACCCAAAAAGATTAATGTCTCTAAGCCCTCAATAAATTGCACCTTTAATACTTTTCATAGGAAGGAATCTATCTGGAAAATTTTTACATTACAAAAAAAAAAAAACCCTAGTTCTCAAGAAAAGATGAAGCATTACAAAAAGGTAGACAGCTATAAAGCAAAACTCCTATGAGGAGCAGGAGTAGGGGAGTGAAGACCTACTACCCACTTACCATGCACCTAGTACAGCCCACTATGGAACACTGCAAGAGAAAATAAAAATAAAACAAAGATGAACTTTTAAGTGTATCCTAACTAGATAGTTTGATCCTACCTGTTGGCCCCACGTGACTTAAAGAACCAGCTGGGATGGCTCAAAAGAATTTCTGATGACCTTGAACACCCAGCTGAGGTTTGAAATTCAAACCCTGAGTTAGTGCCGGAGTGCAGGAGTGTGTGGGTTTTCTGCAGTCATATAAAGAAAACACAGAGGGAGGAGCCAAGACGGAGGGTTTGTGGATGAGCAAGTCAAGGGGCAGAGGGTCTTTCTTAGGGTAAGAGCACCCTTTAAAAATCCTAAAGGCAGAGACCTGGGGGTTTCAAGTTGCAAAGATGGGATCTCAGATGCTTGGGAGACTGAAGCTTGGGAAGACAATGTGGAGGAGAGTGTCGGGGCGCAAGGTCAGAGACAGCGTGGAATTTCAAACTTCAAGATTTCAGAGGCGAGGCATTTCTCGGTGACGACGAGGTCTGTAACAGGATAGGAGATACTGATAGCAAATGAACATCTAGGATGAGTCACAGGACTTGAGACAATTTCATCTCATGTGGAATAGGCGGTAACGTACAAGTTTATAGGCTCGAAACCTGCAAAGTGTAAAGCCAGCTTTAAATACCACTGGATTTTCAAAATATCCCTTTCCCCTGCAGCTCAGTTTTACTGAAATGCTTTACCTGTGATGATACTGAAGTAACAACCCTCCAAAAAAACAAACCAGGGTACTAGCATCACCTCAGTTATGTATGTTCTGATACAATTAGGAGCTGTGAATTTTACTTGAAGATTTGGTTCTGCTCAAAGAATGATTTCCAGTGAGCCAGGTACAGTGGCACAGACCTATAATCCCAGGGCTCCAAAAGGCTGAGGCAGGAGAATCATAAGTTCAAGCCCAACCTGGACAACTTGGTGATCCTGTTTCAGAATAAAAAAATAAGAAGATTTGGGGAGCTGGGTGCGGTGGCATGTGCCTGTAATCCCAGCACTTGGGAGGCTGAGGCAGCGGGATCATTGCCAGTTCAAGACCAACCTGGGCTACAAAGTGAGCTCAAGCCCAACCTAAACTGCATAGCAAGACCTTAAAAAAGGCCAAAAAAAAAAAAAGATTGGGGCTATAGTTCAGTGCAAAGGCCCTGGGTTCAATTTCTAATACTGCCCAAAAAAATCATTTGCAATTAAACACACCAAAGTAGTACCTAATAGATCCAGACTTAATGACCCTTTTGAGCATATTTTACTCAGTGGCACATACATCATGAAAGATCTATAGTCTTTTATTCACTTGCTAAGACTACAAGATACCCAATAAATACAGCAATGAACGGTAGTCAATGATAGAGTGCTAAAAAGCACTTTGCTCACCCAGACACATGGTCCACAAACTGCTCTAATTACAAATAGAACCGGCTGGTTTTCAGAGAGAAAAAAAATGAACTTTACTAGGTATTGTCTGGTGGCTTAAAAAGAAAAGATAATGGGACCTTGAAATTGGATGTAATATCCTGCAAGGAGTAAGATTTCAAGTGCCTTCACAGTCAAGTGTAGAGAGGCTTAGGAAGCGAAAAAGATCTTTTTTTTCATCCACCACTTAGGCCAAAACATTGAAGAAAAATATCAGAAATCCCAGACCAACTGCAGCCAGAAAGTAAATTGATTCGATTCTGCTTTAAGGAAATTCACAACAAAAGAACCAGTCTGTGTGTTTCATTGCATTCACCTGGGGTGATAAAGCGCCTAAGCACATTGCTGTGTGCGTGGCTCTTGTGCAGGGACTAACTAAGCACAGTCGGCAGCTCCAGGCCCCCTGCCGCTGGCTTGGCACATCCGGGCACCTGGGAGTGTTCCGCTCCTCCGCAGTGGAGGAATCCAAGCCCTGGATCCTAAGTGTGAAGTCGTCTTCAGGCATCTTATAAAACCAAGCCACGATGTGCCCTTTCCACTTCCCTCTGCTGAGTTTTCCACGTTTCTGAGACAGATGGAGAACGTGTAACAAACCAGCCCGACGCAGAGGAGGCAATCTGGGATATTAAAAATAAAATCTTCTCCAAATTTTCACAAGCTCATTTAAAAACACTTGCACTCAAGTGTAAAAGCAGCTAACAGAGGTGTCTAAAAATGGAAAGAAGAAGAGGGGCCCCGGATTTTTATTGCAAAACCAGCCAGAATTAACACTTCATTCTCAGAAAGGGCCCTGAAACAATCAGTGAATAGGACTAAATTTAGTCATATGCGAACTGGAAGAGATTGTATCTCAATCTTTAAATATAAAAATGTTTAATTCAGGATGAAAATAAGAGAACTAAGCAAATGTAATTAATACCCAAGTTCTGGGTTAATATATTACCAGACTTCAAGTGAATATTGGGTAGAATTAGGTATCTCGAAAAAAAAAATTAGGGGCCAGGGATTTAACTCAGCGGCATAAGTGCCTGCCTGGAAGTGCCTGCCTGGCAAGCAAGAGGTCGTGAGTTCGGCCAGCTTCTACCGTCATATTCTGTATCCTTGCAACTATAAGCTCTTTATTATAGAAACATTATAGCTTATATTTTTCATTTTCATAATATTTAAATTTTATATTTTCATAATATTTAAAAATAGGAACTTATCAAGAGTGCTTCTGAGGTTTTAATTTTTCTAGTAAAACTCGTTCTGAGCCTTATGTAATTTCAGATTTCAAGGGGTAGGTTAAGCTCCCCAAATTATGTCCGAGTATCACTACTCTTTTACCAGCATCCAAAGAATACATCAATATTCAATAAATGTAAATAAAATTGTTTTCTCTTTTCTCCCTTTGCACTAGGATATGTAAACAAATTGATTGAACTACATTACTGTTGGAGATAAAATGTAAGTGATTTCTTTCTTCGCTTAGGGAGTCTCTGCACAGGGAAATGATCTAAGGACTCGGTGCCTCTGAGAGGCATGAAAGTTTCATTCAGTCCGACAGGGGAGAACAGCTTCAAACCCATGCATGAGACAGTGAGCAAACGAGACATCTCAGAGAGCCGTGAGCAAACGAGACATCTCAGAGAGCCGTGACCAAACGAGACATCTCAGAGAGCCGTGAGCAACATGAAATCTGCAAATGGGATCAAAGATGGCCAAGAGAGCGAGGGACAGTGGCAGGAACTCGGAAAGGGTGATGCCTGGATTAAGACCTGGAAAAGAATCCAGCTATGCAAAGAGCAGCAGGCCAGGTCAGAGGGGAGGAGAGAATTCTAGGCAAAATGAGCAGCTGATGCCAAGACCCTGAGCTAGAATGGACCTGGGTGTGTCCACAGGGGACAAAGACCAGTGGGACTATAGGGAAGGGGGGTGGGGGAGAATAATGGGAAATGAAATCTGGGAAGAGTCCTGGCCAGATGTGTAGGGAAGAATTCGTGTTTATTCAAAGACTGAGAAGTCAAAGAATTGCACATACCTTTTAAAAGATCTCTCTGCCTACCATAAGGCAAATAGATGGAACCGCAGGAAAAAAATTATTTGCCACCCAATCTGTCTGGGCACAGAGCTCCCCATATTCTTGTAATCCCCCTAGAGGGGGTGCTACGAGGAGCATGTATGGTCTCCTATTTACCCTTTGACCTCACTCCTGAAGTAGGGCTCCTTTGAATTCCCAGTGGGGTGGAGCATCTTGGTTCTGATGAGCTGGTTCTTGGTGGCCTCCTGGGTGGGTGCTGGGCCCCAGATCGATCAAGAAGTGAGAAGCTTGGGACTGGCAGCCCCACCTTCACCTGCATAAAGGAGCCAGGGACCGGAGACGGGGTTAATGACTGGCCATGCCTGCTTGTAAAGGCTCTGTAAAAATCACAGATCTGGGGCTGGGGATTCAGGCCCCTTGCTCTTAGTTCTGCGTTCCTAGAGATGCATCCATACACCCCTTTGCATCTGAGAAAAATGTTCCAACCCTCTTAAAGCAGAATTGGTCCAACTGCTTCTGCCATTGCAGAGGCCAGGCATGCCCCGTCAGTGTCACACACAGAGCCCTGAAGTCACTGCCAGGCCAGCTTTGCCAGGCCTTGCAGACTCCAGGAGAAACTCATCTTACTTTGTGCATGGCCCTTGAAGATGTCTGCACTCCCCCAAGACATCCTAAGATGCCACTGCAGCCCCAGTGACATCTGGTGGGTGGCCGTCAGGGCCCAGCACAATCCGAAGGGCTTCACACGAGTCATGAGCTTCACTTCTCACAACTCCCAAAGGACAGAACTATCAGCAGCACTGTCTTAAGGCTGAGGTGCAGGGATTTAAGCCCGGTGGAGAGGAACAGCCCGCTGCTTCTCCGGGAATCAGTGCACCCACTGATGGGAACAACTCCCATCCTAACTCTATAACCAGAGACAGAATCAGCATCACAATATATTAGATGCATCGCCTTGCACAAGATAATCTCTGTGCAATGTTTCCTTGTCTGTAAAAGGGATAATAACAAGAATCCTGCATCGTAAGGTGAAGACTGGTGATTTAGTATGTGCACAGTGCTTAGAATGACCCAAGGTACACAGCAAAGGATGTGCTGCAGGAAAAACATTAGTTGCTATCAGCACCCATCACCATCACCACCACTATCATTACCATCACCATCACTATCATCATAACCATCATCATTACCATCACCACCATCATCATCACCACAACCACCATCACCATCAGCACCATCAGCACCATCACCATCATCACCATCACTACCATCACCATCATCGTCACTACCATCACCACCATCACTATCACCATCACCACCATCACCATCACCACCATCAGCACCATCAGCACCCTGTTCCAACCCTCGCATTATATTTGTACACTAACACTTCAGCTCTATGCTCCCTGAGCCATTCCCTCCACCGCCATCCCCGGCAGGTATCCATGCAGTGGGTTGCTGGAGGATGGTACAGGAAGGTTGTTACCCCAAAACAGCTTGGTGGGGCGAAGTGATGAGGTGAGTGTCAGAGATACTAACAGACACTTAATAAGTTGTGATTAGTTGACTCTGAATAATGCATGGAAGTGGGGACATTTCGAGGCATGACTGGGATCGCATTACTGCTGTGCTAAGGCTCTCTCACCCAGCAGAAGCCTGGGGCGGGCAGATGGGAGCCCGTCCTTCCAGTAACTGTTTACTCACTCACACTCGCTGCTCCTGCCAGGTTCCCAGCAACTAGGTCAAGGTTCTGCACCTGAAGCTCAAGCCTTCTCTTTGTCATCTAGGGTGTCTACCAGTCACAATAGACCAGGCTGACGCCACAGTCTAAAAAGATGCAGTCAATTTCTTGCACGTGTTACAAGTTGCTAAGAGAGAGACAGGAAGGCCCTGCTCACTGCAGTCACTGCAGGCCCAGGTGGCATCTGGCGAGCTCCCTTTGTCATAGGATTGGAGGAAGGGGTGTGTGAGAAACCAAGGCTGGCTCTGGGAACCTTGTCCTGGAAATAGCCCAGCATGTTGTTCATACTTCACTGGCCAGAGTCAGTCACATGGCCACACATGGCCTGAAAGGGAGACCAGACAATCTTCCTGCAGGAAAGTGCCCTCAACACTTGGGAACAATAATACAGGTTTACACAACTAAGGAGGTGCTTTCTCACAGGAGAAGTCTAGAGGCAGATCAAGGTCCCAGCTTGCAAATGCAGCAGCTTAAGGATGATTCAGTGTGCATATTTTATTTCTGTCTTTCTATTGTGCCAGTACTAAGATATCAACAATATCTCCCCTCATGATTATAAAATAGCTGCAGCAGTGCCAGACATCACATGAAGGCCAACAACAACCACAAAAGTTGTGTTTCCGTTCAATAATTTTGTATTATTGAGAAAGTCTTTCCCAGAGCCCCCAGTTACTTCTGCTTGGGTGTGTACCCCTGAGCCCAAATTAAATAATATGCCCATGACTTAGTCACTAGCAAAAGGAATACGGCCAGCTTCAAGGATGAAAAACAAGGGGCTATTTTCCCTTTGTGCAAATAATTCCAGTTTCTATAAGAAATATGACACCTTAAATAAGCAATCAGAAAAATATAATCTAGTTTCACCAATTATGGTGAGGTCTTTTGTCCCCTAAGTGTAAATAAAGAGGCACCACAATGCCGCTTCGTGAAAAGCCTTCAACTGTGCTTACATAATTATTTGCAGTGGAGTTACTATGGCACATAAAGCAGGCAAAGCAGGCATTTAATAGGGAAGGATCACTTACTGAAGGGTCAGGGAAATAAGAAACTACTTTGGGTTGATATTACATCCATCTCAAAAGGGTGGACCAAAAGAATTCTTCATTTCCTTGTTTGTGACCTCTATCATTGACTGAACCTTCATCCTCTCACCCTTTATTCCCTTTATCTGTGCGCCTGTCTGTCTCCACCTGCAGGACTGGAAGCTCCTTGAAAACCCAAACCATTTCAACCTTTCATTTCTGTGCACGATAAAAATGGTAATGGCTACAGTCAACGCATCACTTGTGGTGTGCCTGGGCCTATGAATAAGCTCTAAGTTAATTAACAACTTCCATAAGGCAGATGTTATTATTATCTATGGCTTATGGATAAAAAGACTGAGGATCCATCATTTGACTAAATGTACACAACTAGTAAGTAGGAGTTGGATTACAAAGCCATGCAGCCTAGCTGGATTACAGGTGGCACATTTGCCCAGCAAATGGGGGAAGCTAATATAAAAGCTTCATGTGAAACCTGAAGGTGAGTGAGAACGGGTGTGAAGATCAAGTGGTACAGCCAGGCATGGTGGTGTTGGTCTGTAATCCCAGCACTCCAGAAGCTGAGGTAGGAGGATTGCTGCAAGTTCAGGAGCAGCCTGGGCTGCAAAATGAGCTCAAGGCCAGTCTGAATTGCACAGCAACTCCTTGTCCCACAAAGACCAAAACAAACAAAAAACAAGTGATACTGTCTTTTATTTATGTGTAGAAACTAAAATCAACAACCATGAACTTACCTTCCAAGACAGCCATGATCATGTACGTTTCCTCCGTTCAGCCACACTTGTTCACCCACCTTCTTTTGCTATGTACGTTTCCTCCGTTCAGCCACACTTGTTCACCCACCTTCTTTTGCTATGTTTATCCACCTTATCTTCCTCTATTATTTCCATGGATAGCTTTGCTCCTGAAGTTTAGCCCTTATTCGGAGCTGGATAGATTCAAAGTATTAAAGGTCTTCAAAGAGGAAAAGGTTAAATGTAACCTTGTTACAGAATAGCAAGGTCTCTTTGCTGCCCAGGTAATCAATTCAGGGGCTGGGGATTTAGCTTAGAGGCATAAGCACCTGTCAGGCAAGCACAAGGTTGTGAGTTTGATCCCTGGTGCCAAAAAAAAAAAAAAAATCAATTCCATTTTTGAAACCACGTGTTTTACATGATGTCCCTCAAACTGAGCCTTTTTTAAAAAATATAAATTTGTATTACAGGTGCGTGTGGTGGGGCTAGACTGTTCAACCCAGCTATTTGGGAGGCTGAGACAAGAGGACTGAAATTCAGGCCCTTGCCTCAAAATAAAATAAAATAAAATAAAATGGGCTGGGGATGTAGCTGGTGGTAGAACAGTTGCCTAGAAGGTGCAAGGCTCCAAGTTCAATCCCCAGTGCCATAAATAAATAAATAAAATTCACACTATAATTGTACTTTTTTTGGTAATTATGGGCCATTTGAAATGTCAACACAGTGCAGGGATGCCAATTCCCACTTGGGCGGATTGATTTATTTAAAAAAATCAATGAAAGGCCATGAGCAAATGAACAGCGATAATTGAGGGCCAGGAAATGGCCACCGGCAGTTGATGGAATTACTGCTCCAGCAGCCACTTCACAAGTGACTCGTTAACGTTAGGCACAAAAAGTGCTATTTTCTTCTGGCTTTCAGCACCGTCAGCACAGAAGCCTACTTTCTCCAAGCAGCCATGCAGATTGAATCTTCTGGTCCAGTCTTTGAACCAGACCCCACTTAAGAGTCCCTCAGCACAGTAAAATTACGGCAAAACCAAAGCATTGCGCCTTGGTCCAAGTGAGTTTTAAATGTTCTGACTTCTAAAAGGCACCTGGGTTTCTGTCACTAATTGTCATTTTACCTCTTAGCCAGAGAGCTGAGTTTCACAGTCTCTTTTTAAGACATTTTGGTCTAACCTTGAACTCGGACCTTATGAGTCTGAATATCCTGAGTTGTTTTTTTTTGTTCTCCATTCTTGGATTATTTTCAGATTGCATTCAAGTTTCTGTGAGTTACCAGGGATTTTGTGTCCCTCTCACCCCATGGCTCCTTCAAGGTCCTGGCTTCTCTGCAGCCCCACACCCTCCTCCTGGTTGTCTCCCATCGGCTCTCTGATGTACCCCTAACCTTGAGCAGCTTTTGACCTCTCTCATTTTGCCACCTCCATGAATTTCCAGGTGCCATCACTGGGCTTCTAGAACTATCCTTTCTTTTTCATTTCCATACCCAGAACCCCCTGAAAGCCCCTCCCCAAGCTCCCCTGGAGTATGGTAAGGACCCCAAACTGATTTGTCCCGCTGCCTCTGCTCTAACCCATCTGTCCTATGTTCTGCTCTCCTGAGGGCTGTGCCGTCTTGCGCTCTGCACACAGACCTTTTGTGGCTCACTGGGGTGGATGCTTTGACAGCCCACACTCTCCCCCGCATTCAGGCGCCTCCATCAGTGAGCCCCAACCTGCTTTGCAGCAGAGTCTCCCGTCATCACCCCTCATTTCCTTCACTGTCCCTGCACACAGGTGTTTTCCCCCAGATGTGCCATGGCGCCTCCCAACTCCACCTGCCTGGGAGAATGCGAGTGACATTCAGAGACCTTGCTCACATACCGCCCTTCTCACAGAAACATCCTTATCTCCTGCCGGAACCCATCACGCCTGCCTTCTAAGCCCTCACAGCATTTTGTTTATATTCTTATTCAGCCCGGGTCTTAGGTCAGGTTCCCCAAATCATTCTCTGAGCTGAGGATTCGTGGGGAGGGATTTTGTTAAGAAAGCACTTCCAGAAGAGCCCAGCAAGTGAGTGAGGAAGAAGGATAGGGAAGAAAAGAGACTAGAGAATGAAAGCAGGGCCATTAATTCATGCCCTTCTTCAAGGCAGGGGCTTGGGCTTCTTACTCCTGCCCTGGGCAGCTACTGGGAGGCTGAGGTGGGGAGGATGGCCAGGAGTGCAAAGTCAGCCTGAACTGCATAGCAAGTTCAAGTCCGGCCTGTACTACATTGCAAGACCCTTCCTCCAAATAAAGGCAAAACAAAGAAAATCAACAACAAAAGTGCACTGGAGCCGCTGGGGCAGAGCACAGAAATGGGATCCTAGAGCATCTGCAAGGAGCAGACAATGTCAGCCGCGGGTTTTAGGTCCATCTGACCACATTGGGTGAACGGTGAACCACTTAGGAGCAAAGATTGCTTCTCCAGCACCCTACACCCCTACAGCGGTACAGAATCACTCCTCCTCACCTGCCAAGAACTTCAATCACATTTATTGCTTTGAACCAAATACTCCTTGTGCAGCATTTAGCTGCTGCTGAGCATTTTGCTGAGCCCCGCCCCATCCCCTCTCTGGTTTTAGCTCCATAATAATAATTTAGAAAGCCGACCCCTGGAGTTTCAGAAGCTAAAGTTCAACTCTTCACCTTGCACTTCTCTTCCTGAGGCAACGATGCACTCAGCACGGCTCTGCCTAAATTCCAAGACAGGCTGCTTGCTCTGTGCAGTCAAGAATGCCAACCCAAGAAGCGTTTCTGAAAGATCACAGTCAGCATCTCTGCCAAAAGAAGAAGTTCTTGGCACAAGAAGAACCTGGTTCAATCTGAGATGCCAGATGGTGATTTCAACTTCAGCTCAATTCCTGCTGAAAAGTGTTTGAACTGCACATGAGAGAAAAGCTCCCAAGACAAATTTCCAAGTGTTAGAACCCTCAGAGGAAAATGGCAAGTGTGGTTACAATGCCCCCCTCCCCACTGCCACCACCAAACACGCACAATCAACTACATACACAACTAACCATGCACACACAGACC
>PVJX010019736.1:0-34419 GCA_004027295.1 Dolichotis patagonum | reverse complement strand
GCTGGGTTTGGAAGTCCCATTTGACCCAGCTATTCCGCTTCTAGGCATATTCCCAGAAGAACTGAAAACATCATACCACAGTGATATATGTGCACCCATGTTTATAGCAGCACAATTTGTAATAGCCAGATCTTGGAAACAACCTAAGTGCCCATCAACTGAGGAATGGATAAAAAAGTTGTGGCATTTTTATACAATGCCGTACTACTCAGCTATAAAGAATGATCACATCGAGATATTTATAAATAAATGGACACGACTTGAAACCATTCTCTTAAGCGAAATAGACCAAACTCACAAGGGCAAATACCATATAGTCTCCCTAGTATGAGATTTGATAAGAGTATATAAGACTTTATGGTAAGCATGAGTCCCCATCTCATAGCTTTGAAGTCTTTCAAAGTTTTCAATCATCAGTTGGAATGGTTTTATCCTGTTTTGTTTGACTGTATCATGCGTGATGATATGAACAGCTGTTTTGAAGAAAACAAAACATTATAACAGCTATTGCTGATTCAATATCATCCTTCTTAGAAGTCCTACCATGCTTTTTTTGTTCTACTACCATTGGTTCTATCTATCCCATTGTGTCTTACTGGGATTTGAATATGTGTGATAGTTTAAACAAAAATTTTTTTTATTTTTTATTTTTTTTTGTTTTTTAAATATTTTTTATCGAAAATGAGATATTATAGTACCCATTGATCATTTTATGTTATTCAGTTCAGAAAGCCCCATAATTCTTTCACTCTATGCATGGCTTTATACTATTGTGTTATGTTTCATATTATTGTATTTGAAACTATGCTCAACTATAGCAGAGCAAGAGACATGGTGTTAGCTACTGTTGATGTCCAGTTGTCTTAATGTAAAAACATGTGTTGCCTATGTTGTCCTGTTCTGATCTGCTCTGTACTGCCCCCTTTTGTTTTATTCTCTTTCAAATAAAAAAAAAATTTTAAAAAAGATATCATATCTACAAGACAGGATCATGGTTAGTGATAACAAAAAGAAAGATCTCTTAAAAATAGCAAGTGACCATGACAATCCAACAACCATGAAATGATGCAAAAATAATATAAGATTGATCAGAGTTTATAAAAAACAGGAGTCAGAAAAATGACAATAACTTGTGCACAAAAGTAATAGCAGAAAACTACCCAATCATGGAAAAAAGAATTTAACATACAGATAAGTAAAGCATACAGAACTACAATTAGTCATGAACAAAATAAATCCATACGAAGGTATATAATTATCAAGATTCTAGAAATTCAGCACAAGAATAGAATGTTAAAATCAATTAGAGAAAAGTAACAAATCACCTACAAAGGAAAGTCCATCAGAATCCCAGCATACTTCTCAGCACAAACTCTTAAGAGGAGTTTGGAGAAAAGTATTTCAAGTACTGAAAGAAAATAACTTCCAGCCTATATTTATGTATCTTGTTATCCTTCAGAATTAATGGAGAAATAAAATGTTTCCATGACAAAAACAACTGAAGAAATTCATGACCACCAATCAGCTCTAAAAAGTTTTCTAAAGATGTTCTAGAAATACAAAACAAAAAGTACAATTCCAAGAGTACCAATATCAAAAAGACAGCAGGTAGGGCAAGCAATTAAACAGAAGAGAAAGTCAGGGAACCATCATCAGGAAAATAACATAACAAAAACAAGCCAATGTATATCAGTTACAATGATCAATGTAAATGGTCTCAATTCACTAATCAAAAGAAACAGACTGGAAGAATGATCAAGAAACAAAATTCAACAATGTGATGCATTCAAGAAACACATTTAACTCAAAAAGAAATTCAAACTGTAAGTCAAAGGATGGAAAATAATATTCCATGCAGTAGGAACCCAGAAAAAAACAGGGGTAGCTATTCTTATGCAGAAAATGTGAACTTCAAGCCAAGACTGATCAAAAGAGATAAAAAGAATCACTATATACTTGTTAAGGGAAAACTTCAAGTAGAAAAGATAATGATCATAAATATATACACACCAAATATGGGTGTACCCAACTATATAAAACAAATAATAATGGATATGAAAAATCATATAAGCATTAACACAACTGTAATAGGGGAACTTAATACCCCACTGTATCAAACATATAGATCAAATAGACAAAAAATCAACAAAGAAATATCAGAACCAAACCAAACCTCTGAAAAATGGACTTAGGAGATGTCTACAGAATATTTTACTCCACATCAGAATGTATATTCTCCAATGCTGCACACAGGACATTTCCCAAGATACACAGCATACTACCCAATAGAACATGCTTAAGTAAATAAAAAAATTGAAATTATTCCATGTATATTATCTGACCATAGTGCAATTAAATTGGAAATTGATGGCAAAAAAAACATAAAAACTCCATAAATACAGAAAAATTAAATAACACCCTATTGAACAACCAATGAGTCACAGATGAAATTAAAGAAGAACAAAACAGTATCTACAATTAAATGATACTGGAAATGCAACATACTACAACTTATGGGATCCAATGAAACCAGTCCTAGAAGGGAAATTAATAGGGTGAATTCTCATGTCAGGAAAACAGAATGAACTCAAATAAACTAATAATGAGCCTCAAAGTTCTAGAAAAAACCAAGTCAAGCCCAAAGCTCACCCAAGAGAAAAAATTATAAAAATAAGAGCATAATTTAATATGATGGAGATAAAGAAAACAATACAAAGAATCAAAGGCTTAGTTCTTTGAAAGATTAAATAAAATTGAGAAACTTCTAGCCAATTGTATTTAAAAAGGAAAGAAAAATGTCAAATTCATGTAATTAGGAATGAAAAGGGTGAAATCATATTGGATCCAGCAGAAAGCAAAATGATTATCAATACCTTCTTTGAGAACCTTTATTCTAATAATGTGGAAAACACAGAAGAAACAAATAGATTTCTAGATATAATGAAAGCCAAATTAAGAAGATACAAAAACTCCAAATAAACTGATGTCAGTCAATGAAAGTGAAGCTGTCATTAAAAACCTACCAATAAAGAAAAGCCCAGGCCCTGATGGATTTCCTGCTGAATTCTACAAAAAAAATTTAGAGAAGACCTAATGCCACTACTTCTCAATCTCTTTTGTGAAACTGAAAGGGAAGCAATACCCCAGATCCATTCCTAGATGAATTACCCTAATAGCAAAACCAGAGAAAGACCCAGCCAAGAAAGAGAACTACAGGGCAATCTCCCTAATAAACACAGACACAAAAATCCTCAATAAGATACTGGCAAAGACAAAGCAGCAAATTACCAAGAAGTTTATACACCATGACCAAGTAGAGTTTATCACAGGGATGTAGGGATGGTTCAACACACACAAATCAATAAACATAATATGCTGTATGAACAAAACCAAGAACAAAAACCATCTGATCACCTCAATAGACTCATAAAAAGTGTTTGACAAAGTCCAAAAATCATTCTAGACAAAAACCCTACAGAAAATTGGAATAGATGGTCTTTATCTCAATCTGATAAATCTATCTATGACAAACCAACAACCAACTTCATACTAAACTATCAAACACTGAAAGCTTTCACTCTAAAATCAGGAACAATATGATCACCACTTCTATTCAATATAGTTCTGGAAATACTGGCCAAAGTAATTAGAGAGGAGAAATAAATAACAGAAATAAAGATAGGAAATGAGTAAGTTAAATTATCGTTATTTGAAAATGATGTGATACTCTACATAGTAGACCCCAAAACTGCCAAAAGACTTCTAGATTTAATAACAAAATGCACTACTGTAGCTGAATACAAAGCAACACTCAAAAATCAATAGCCTTCCTGTACACAAATAACAAATTCACTGAGAGGGAAATTAGGGAAACTGTGCCTTTCATAATAGAACAGAAAAAAAAAATGAAATACTTCAGAATCAACCTAACAAAGGAAGTAAAATATCCCTACCTTGAAAATTACATTATTCTGAGAAGGAGATTGAGGAGGATATCACAAAATGGAAACGTATCCCTTGCTTGCCAATTTAGTGAAAATGGTCATATTCTCAAAACTGTTATACAGATTTAATGTAATCCCAATCAACATATCATTAGCATACCTCACAGAAACAGAAAAAATATTTCTAAAATTCATTCTGAAGCAGATATAACCTAGAATAGGAAAACCAATTCTGGGCAAGAAAGGCAAAGCAGGGGGCATCACAATCCCTGACTTGAAATTATACTACCAGAGCTACTGTGATTTAAAAAAAAAAAAAAGAGCATTGTACTAGCCAAAAAATAAAAAAAAACAGGCCCAAGGATCAATGAAACAGATTAAAAAATGCAGAAATAACTCCACATGTAGTTAGTTAACTTACGTTTGACAAAGGGGCCAAAGATACTCACTGAAAGAAAGACAGCCTATTTAGTAAGTGGCACTGGAAAAACTGGCTTTCCACATGCTGAAGACTAAAATGAGACCCATGTCTATCACCAAGCACTAAACTAAAGTCAAAATGGATCAAATATCTAAATACTAAAACAGAAACACTAAGTCTGCTGGAAGATAGAGTAGGTAGGATTGTTGAAAACATTGGTGTAGGCAAAGACTTTAAGAACAAAACCCTGATGGAATGGGAAATACTACAAAGAATCAACAACTGGGATCTCATTTTAGCAAAAGAAATCACCAACAGAGCAAAAAGACACCCACAGAGGGGGTAAAAGATCTTAGCCAATTTTTCTTCAGACAAAGGACTAATATCCAGAACAAATAAAAAATTGAAAAAATAAGACCCGCCAAATTTAAAGACCTGATCCAAATATGCACATCTAAAATGAATAGACACTTAGAAGAAGTACAAAGAGCAAATAAATACATGAAAAACATCACTGATCATTCAAGAGATGCCAATTAAAACAACACTGAGATTTCATCTCACCTCAGAAAGAATCGCTATTATCAAGAAATCAACCAATAACAAATGCAGATGGTGCTGTGGAGAAAAGGAAACATTTCTCCAATGTTGGTGGGAATGTGGATTGATACAACCACTGTGGAAATCTGTGTGAAGGTTCCTCAAAAACTAGGACTAGTGGTGCATTTCACCCAGCTATTCCTCTTCTTGGTATCCTCTCAAAAGAATTAAAAATGATATATGATCTCATGTTAATAGCAGCACAGTTTGTAATAGTTAAATTTTGGAAACAGCCCAAAAGCCCATCAAGTAATGAATGGATAAAAAAGGTGTATTTTATTTATATAATGGAGTACTACTCAGCCATAAATATAAATAAATTTGAGACATTTACAGCTAAATGGATGGGCATTAAGACTTTAAACTTAAGTGAAATAAATTGGATATGTGTAAATATCACATTGTCTCTATGGTGTGAGAAACTGAAAGTGTAAATAAGAATCAAAAATATAATAGATATTGTGAAATGGGAAGAAATTATTGAAAAGGAAAGGGAAAAGAAAAGAAAAATAAGAGAAAAATGATAAAATGGCAACAAACATTTGTAAATGACAGAAAGAGGGGCTGAGGGGAAAGGAGGGGAATGGGGAAAAAGATATATCATGTATAGGTACAAGTTCTCTAAGATGAATGTGATCATTATGCATATCTATCTTGCACTTATAAACTTAAACTCAAAATGTTTTAAAAATGTAAATAAAAAAAGAAATCCAATCACAGTTGTTGCTCTCAACTCTTTAAAATTTTCTTTTATTTTAAAGAGAATAAAACAAAACAAAACAGAACAAGGCAAATCATAACAGAAAATGCAAACAACATAGGACTTTACAACAAGACAACAGGACATCAACAGTGGCTACCATAATGTCTCTTGTTTTCTTTGAAATAGTTGACCATACCTTCACATATAATAATATCAAACACAACAAAATAGTATAAAACCAATCAAAATAATTAAAGTATTACTTCAAAACCAAGTAACAGAAAATGAATAATGGCTACTATAATATCTCATTTTCCTCAAAAAACTTGTCCATACCATCACACATAATAAAATCAAACAAAACATAATAAAACCAATTAAACAAATGAATGAAAGCATAAGACTTCAAAACAATATAATAGGAAACCAACCATGATTACCATAATATATCCCATTATGTTCAAAATAGCTGCCCATACCATCAGACAAAGTAAAATCTAACAAAACAAGACAGAACAAAGCCAAACCTAACAAAATTGCGTAAACAATGCAAGAGTTCAAGACAAGACAATAAGAAATTAACCGTAGTTACCAACTTTCCTTCCCAGGTGTTTCCTCCCCTATCACACTTAAAATGATTATTTTGCTTTTGGATCCCTTTAACTCCTCCTACTTCTTATGCTAGGGTTCATGAATATGATTTTAAACTGGTTTGCCCATGAACAAGATCTCTAGTTGCATCCATTTATTTACAAGAGCCTCAAGATGATTCTACATTTAGCTGGGTAGCTTTCCACTGCATGAAAATACCGTATCTTTCATTCTGCAGTTGATGGGCAAGTTACTCTTGCTTTTTTTCTTGTCTCCTGTCGCATGGAACAATGTCTTCTCTCCTTTGATTTTCAGTCTATGAATTTCCTTTCAAGTTAAATGTGTTTCTTGTATACAGTATATTGATTGATCTTGTTTCTTGATCCACTCTCCCTGTGTTTCTTTTCACTGGTGAATTGAGGCCAGCTACATTAATGGTTACAACTAGTGTACATTGGTTTGTCTCTGCCATGCTTCCTCCTGCTGTTGGCCCTCCACTTTTCCCCTTCATTCAATTCCCTGTCTTGTTTGGTGGTCCTCCTCTGCTGCTGTTCCTGGAATCATTTATCTCTCCCTAGAATATCCTTAGTACTCTCGGTAGGGTTGGTTTGATAGTCATGAATTCCTTCAGTTTTTCTTTATCATGGAAAATATCATCTTATTTCTCCATCAATTCTGAAAGGTAGTTTTGTAGGGTATATCAGTCTGGGTTGGAAGTTGTCTTCTTTCAGGACTTGAAACACTTCACTCCAAGCTCTTTTTGACTCGATGATTTTGTGTTGATAAGTCTGCTGTGATTCTCATTGGTTTTCCTTTATAGGTGATCTGTTTCTCTTTTCTAACAGCTTTTAATATTCTGTTCTTATGCTGAATTTCTGGAATCTTGATTACTATATGTCTGGGTGTAGATTTACTTTGGTTATGGCTAGTTGGAGCTCTACATGCCTCACTTATCTGCATGCCAGATCCTCTTCCCATGTTTGGAAAGTTTTCTGCTATCACTTCTGTAAATAGACTTTTAATTTCATTTGTGTTGACCTCTGCTTCTTCACAAACACCTATTACTCTTAAATTATGCTTCTTTGCATCATCTTGCAGCCACTAAGTTGTTATTTCCTGATTCCTTCTTATTTTTAAAAGATCTTTCCTTTCACAATCACTAGCTGCACCCTATCTTCAAGGTTTGAAAGTATATCTTCAGTCTCTTTCAAGCAGTTTTTGCCAGATTTCGATTGACTTTTTAATTTCCTGAATCTCTCTTTGAATCTGTTCCATGAACTGCAATTCCTTTCTATATTGTTCATTCAAGGTTTCCATCACTTTCCTACGCTCCTCTTTTTTTTATCTATCTATTCTTTAGATATGCTGAGCAATTCTTTCAGTATTTTTGTGATTTCTTCTTTTACCTGAGACATTATTTCTAACTTGATTGCTTTTACAATTTCAAGAATTAGTTTCTTTATTTCAGTTGCTATCCTCTCAGAGATTTCAGGTATGTGACTTCCAGTTTCTTCCATGACTGTATATCCCAGACTTGTTCTATGTGGGCTGGAGGTCTAAGAGTGCTTTTTGCTCCTTTGTCTTGACATTCTCCTGGGTTCTTCCCAATGAGCTGGTTGTGGGGCCCCAGACACTTCCCACTTTGGATGCCCCTCCCTGGTGCAGGGGAATGGGTCAGGCACCTGGGGTTCAGCTAACCCCAGATTTACAGGGAGGTGGCAGGATGTGAAGTAGGGTTCTCCAGACCTATGCAGCTACAATGGGGCTTCCGTGATGATCAGGGGTGCATGGAGTTGTGGCTTCTCTCTCAGCCTGTGTCTCTACACAGGCTGGTCTCACGATGGTGGCAGACACAAAGGGGTGTGTTTGTCTGATTATCCTGGTGGGTGATTGCTGCCTGAAGGAACCTGGGGCCTCCATTGTTGGCCTATTGGTACACAGGGCTAACTTGGCTGAATGTCCCTGCTCCTGCTGGCTGCCCACAGGAAGGAGCATTCCAATGGCGGCACCCAGCAGGCGGAGGTAGGTCTGCTTGCTCTCTCTGCCCATGCTGGTTGCCCACAGGAAGGGGCCTTCTGGTGGCAGCACCCAGCAGGTGGAGGTGGATCTGCAGGTTTTCTCTGCCCCTGCTGGCTGCATAGTGGCTGAAAAGTCATCCAAGAGAAAGTTATGCTTCATTAAAATGTTTCTTGTAGAAAGCTGAATCCATGGAGGATCTTGACTTTGGCTTGATCTCACTTACTTTTGGCAACAACTTGCACACCCACAAGTGGGAGTGGTGACAGAGTGAATCTGCTACGTGCCATGCCTCATGAGGTTCAACCCAAGGCCAACCCTCAGAGCACCCCACCTGGGCAAGAGCCAGGTTCCATTTGCCTCAGACACTCAGGTGCAGAGCCTATGGAACTGAAGCTCCCAGATACCGCATGTCAGCTCAGCCACATTAGCGTCCTGGCGCCAAGAGCCCCGAACCCCACAGGACTCCATAGAGTGCTCATCATAACTTCAGAGGGGCCTCGGGCTTAGCCACTCAAGTTCTGACATAGAGGCAGCATTAACCCTAGAGCCCATGGGCCTCAACCTCTGAGACGAGCCACTGCACATCACCATGCACAGCCTGGCCTCCTGTTGCTCTCAACTTTAAAAAAATAACTCTAAAAGTTCAATAATCAGTCATATCAGAAATTTTACAGGGTCATAAGATCATACCAAGAGTTTCCCAAATTTTCCACTTCATAGAACCTTTAGCCTAACCATAATCTTTTCAGAGTACCCTCATCTAAAATAAACGCTAACTGTTCTATTAGCTAAGTAGTTCGTTCCATGCAACTTAGTGAGATTTTTGCCCTAGTGACTTAATAATCATTTGAAAAAGTACACTTAAACTGAAACACAAAGTCTGTCTGTCATTCTTCAATAGCCGTAAGTACTTACTGGGATGTGTGGGAGTATTCCATACTGCACACCTTTTCAAACTTTGGAATAAGATTGGATATGACCACTTCATTTTCTTTTGCACTTTTCTTCCAGTGTGGTAATTACTATTTATCACGGAACTGTTAAGAGTGTAGCTTCAAAAATACACAACAACATTGAAAGAAATGTAGTACAGTCTATTGAAGAACCTGACCTATCTCAGGCTAGTAATTTATTTGGTGTTCAAGAAATATTGGATATTCTGTACTTCCCTCAAAAATCATACATTTTATGAGGCACCCCAAGGTACCTTGGCTCATCTTGGGAACTGCAGGAACATATCCTTTTCAGAGCACTAATGGTGTGTGACTAAGAGCAAAATAGGAATTGCAAAAGAAAATAGAAACTTTTGCAAGGAATAGCCACAGATAATACAACAAAATTTTCCCCAGATATTAAAGAGAAATGAATTATTCCCTGAAAAAAAATCCTTGCTAAATTTATATTAAGATTCTTCAAATAAAATGTTACAATCTTTGTAAGGACACGTATATTCCAGTAATAATATATCACTCTCCCATCAGGGAAAAAAAAAACAGAATTTAATTAGTATTATTCTTTTACATTCTTTTATTCAGTTTCTATTTCCCCAACACTAGATTTCAAATTAAACATAAGGAATAATTTTGAACATTCAAGTCTTACCAAAAAAAGTAAAGATTGATTCAAAGTTTTATTTTATGTTTGTACAATTTCCCAGTAGTCCTATTTCTCAATCAGAATTTGAATAATCTTTACAGCGTGTATTCCCCTAAACTCAGATTTAATGACTCAGTAGATTCAGAAAGAGAAATAACAGCTGCAGCTCATCCCACTGTGCTATTCAGTAATGACAATGTTATACCACATTAGCAGTTGTGACATTAATAAAAAGAAGCCCATAGGATTAACCAAAGACAGCTGACTTTAGACAAATGTAGGTCAGGTTTTGTTTGCTCAGAAGCTGGTAATAAATTCCCAGGTAAGTGCTCTCATGTGTCACACATATATGTCAGGAACATAATTTCAGCCTCACTAAGTGATTCGCATTTTTAAGTTTCTGTAAGCCATTTTTGAATTATTGTTAAGCATTTAATTCCACTGCTGGGCCTAGAGGCTCCTTAAAGTTATTAACTTTTGTGACATTACAGCATGTTTTTCCTTTAGGCAACACTTAAGAACACCTTAGAGGGTTTGATATTCACCTTCTAGATACTGAAATTCTGACTGGAAGAGGCTCAGGGGTCATCCCTAATTTACAGCATAATTATGGAGGAAATAGTGTTGATGCTAAAATAGCCATCTGTAATCACAAAGCTGTTATCATCACAGGGAAGATCATTGCAAGCCTAATGTAAATATTACAATATTAATTCAGTCTTATGATTAGCTTTCCACAAACAAGAAATCCAGAACTATACAATTCTAAAATATATTTAAAATATTAACACTTTGCAAAACAGTTCAGCAGTTTCAGAAAAGTTAAACATACCTACAAATATGATCCAGTCATTGTTCTCCCAGGTATTCATCTAAGAAATGAAACTGTATGTCCACAAAACAGATCTGCACCAAAACTTAGAACATCCAAAATCAACAGGAAATGAATAAACAAATGGTGGCATATTTATACATTGGAACCGTTCTCAGCAATAAGATGGAAGGAACCACAGATCCCCACAAAATCATGGAGGAGCCTCTAGACCATTGAACCAGTGAGAGCAGCCAGACCCCAAAGAGTATATACTGTGTAACTCATTAATGCAACATTCCAAGGCAGGTGAAACCAATCTGTATTGGTACAAAATCAGAGCAGGGAAAGAATGTCTGGAAAGCACAGAGAGCACTTGCGGGGATTGTGAAATATTCTATGTCATATGGCACAGGGTTATGTACATGTATTTAACAAAACCATCAAACTGTACATTTAAAATCCACTGTATATTGATATCCACATCTAAATCACACCTCAATAAATAAAACATACGTGGGTGTTTTGTAAGTTGTTTAATTTTATACTTAAACTACATTGCAAAAACTACCTTTATTAAATACTTAATCATTACACATTATTAAGTCTTTTTAATATGCACAGAAAACTCCAATACAACATACCAGAACCTATGGGACACAATGAAAGCAGTCCTAAAAGAGAAATTCATTGCTGTGACTTTTTACCTTAGAAAAACCCAGCAAACTCAAATTTAAATACCTAATCATTTCGAGAAACTAAAAGGAACAGTCTAAACCCAGCACAAGGAAGAAAATTATAAATATCAAGGCAGAAATTAATGAAACTTAAATTACAAAGACAATATGAAGAATCAATGAATGAAAAAGCAATTTTTTGAAAGAATAAACAAAGTATGCGGTGCCCAGAAAGAGAGAAGTCAGATAGCACCTCCCCAGAGACTACCAGCATGCAGGCTGAGAATCAAGATCTCTCTATCTCCGTTAAGTAACCAGCTAGTTCAGAGGACAGGCTGAAGTGATAGCAACTGAGGTACAAAAAGCAACTGAATGCTTGTATTGTTTGGTTGACTTTGCAGTCCTGAGGCCAGTGGTCTGAGTATATATAGGGAGGATAACAAAAAGTATCTAGAAAGAGGATAACAAAACGCAATATAGAGAATATGGGGGATTTCCTTCTATCTTGTTTTTGAAATTCAATACTGTTCTCATTGTTTTGTTTTGTTCTGATTATTTTTCTTTATTCAGTGTTCTGCTTTGATTGGTTTTATTCTGTTTTGTTTGGTTTGATTTTGCTAAATCCGATGGAATGGACAACCATTGTGAAGACAACAAGATGCACTATGTAGCCATTGTTGATTTCCTATTTTCCTACATCGAAGTTCTGTACCAATTTCACTGCTTTGTTTTGACCAGCTTTATTCTGGTTTTTGTTGTTGTTGGGTTTTATTATCTTTAAAATCCAAAAAAACTTAAAAATAAACAAAGTAAGCAAACCCTTAGCCAGAAGGAAAGAACAGATCCACATCAATACATTTAGAAATCAAAAAGATGAGGTCACAATGGGCACTATTAAAATCGAGAATATCATTAATAACTACTATGAAAAATGGCACTCCAACTGGACAATCTTCAAGAAATAGGTAAATTCCAAGACACATATGAATTACCAAAACGGACTAACAAGACATAAAAATACAAAACAATCCAGTAAGAGGTAATGAAATGAGGCAGTCACAAAAAAACCTACATTCACTGGTGAATTGTACAAGGCCTTAAAGGAGGACAAAACAGTAACATTCCTCAAGGTCTTCAATGAAATTTAAAGACAAAGAGTACTTCCAAACTCCTAGAAGCTAGAATGACTGATTTTAAAAACTGACAAGAAAGAACCCAGCTGAAAAATAAACTACAAGTCAATTTACTTAATAAAAATTCATGCAAAAATCCTCAGCAACATACTGGCAAGCAAAATGCAACAAATCATCAAAGAGGTCATGCATCATGATGAAGTGGTCTTCATCCCATGGATGCAGGGCTGGTCCAACATTTACAAGTCAGTAAACTTAATATACCATATAAACAGAAGCAAGCACAAAACTCACATTATCATCTCAATAGACACATTTTAAAAAGCCTTGGAAAAAATCCAATATCCACTCATAGTAAAATCTGAAAACAGATATAAATTGACCTTATGTCAAGTCAACATCTTATTAAGTGGGAAAAAGCTGAAAACTTTTTGAAATCTTAGCCAGAGTAATTAGGCAAGCTAAAGAAATAAAAGAGATGCATATAGGAAAGAAAGAAGTCCAATTAGCACTGTTTGTGAATGATAATGTTTTATATAGGAGACCCAAAAAATTCTACCAAAAGACACCTAGAATTAATAACCAAATTCAGTAGTGTTTCAGGATACAAAGTAAACACATAAAAATCAGTAGCGCTCCTATACACCAATAATAAACCCACTAAGAAATTATTTAGAGAAACAATATTTTTTACAACAGCATCAATAAAAATGAAATACTTTGGAATTAACCTAACCAAGGAAATGAAAGACCTCCACAATGAAAACTAAGTAATCAGTAAAAAGGAAGTCAAAGACGACATGAGAAAATGGACAGATAGCCCCAGTTCTTGGATAGGCAGACCCCATCTATTTAAAGTGGTCAAATTCCAAAACTGATATACAGAATCCCAATCAAAATACCAATAGAATTCCTCCCAGAACTAGGCAAAACAATTCTAAATTCATATGGAACCAAGAGACCAAGAACAGCAAAAGCAATTCTGGGCAAAAAGAGCAAGGTAAGAGGCATAGTAGTCTCAAAAGTACAGTGATAAAAATAGCATGATGTTGGCAAAAGTAAAAAGGATTCATTAGTACATGGAACAGAATAGAGGATGCAGAAACAACTCCAGGAACACTCAGCTATTTGATCTTTGACAAGACAGCCAAAAAGTTTCTCAGGAGGACAGCCTCTTTAGCAAATGGTGCTGGGAAAAAAATGGCTACCAACATGCAGAAGATACACCTGTATCTCCCACCATATATTTAACTAGAATTAAAATGTTTCAAGTATCTAAATACAGTATTAAAACAGAAAAATTTAACCTGCTAGAAGATAAGGTAGGTAGAACTCTTGAAGTCACAAGTATCAGCAAGACTTCCTGAACAAAACCCGAGTTGCTCAAGAATCAATAAATGGGATTTTATCAACTAAAAAGCTTCTATACAGCAAGGAAAACAACCAACATGGTGAAGATATTACAGAATTGGAAAAAAAATTCCAGTTACACTTTAGACAGAAGATAAATATCTAGACTATATAAATAACACTACAATTAAACCCCCACCCAAATTAAAAGATGCAGTTAACAAAATGGGTAATTGAATGAATACAATATATCATAAGAAGACATACACGTGGCCAATAAATACATCAGTATTGCTACTATTAGAGAGATGCAAATTAAATAACACTGAGATTCCATCCTATTCCAGAAAGAAATGCAATCATCAAGAAATCAAATAATAACAAATGCTGGCAAGGTGCAGGGAAAGAAACACATCTACTTTGTGGGTGAGAATATAATCTAGTAGAGCCACTGTGGAAATGAGTGTGACGATTCCACAAAAAATTTAAAATAGAAATTCCATTCAATCCAGTTCTTCTGAAAGAATTACAGTTTACATTCATATCCATGTTTATAACAGCAAATGCACAAGAGCTAAATAGTTGAAGCAGTATATATGTCCATAACAGATTAATGGATAAAGAAAATGTCATATTTATATTGAATGGAGTATTACTATTATAAAGAAAGATAAATTTGAGTTATTTGTAGGAAATAAATGTATCTTAAATCCATAATGTTAAGTAAAATAAGACACAAATATAAATATTGTAGATTTATTTTATATGAGAAATCCAAAGTATAAATAAATCAAAAATCAAATTAAAAGACAGACACTAGGAAATAGGGAAACATCTTTTGAAAATTGGAAGGGAACCAAGAGATGTTGGGAGGGAAGCAATGGAAGAAGGTTGAGGGATGTAAAAGAATGAAGGTGTGTCATGTTCAGGTACCAACTACCCAAAAAGAATGTATTCAGTATGTACAACAAACATGTACTGCAAAAAAATGCATCCGAAAGTTATTAACCCATTATTTCCCAATTAAGGATAATAAGCAATATATTTAATGAGTGAAGTAAACAGATGATTTCAAATGATTTGCACTTTAATTCCTAGAACATGTAAATGACATAGAAATTGAGAGCTTTGTTATTTATAAATTGGAAAGATTAGAAAAATGTTGATGGGTATAAATGCAACTAAATACTTAAAGCTAATTTACATTAATGTAGAAGAACAGTGATAAGATGAGCCAAAACCAATTATAAATTCAAAATCATTTGAATTTATAATACTCCACAGATTCAAACTGACTCTTTCAGTACACATCTTGGCCCTGCTGCCACTGAGATTTTAGGACCTTGTCAAGTCAGTAGATCCCTCACTGGCTCCCCTAATTTTACTGTCTTCCCTTGTTAAAGTACTGTGGTAATCTTAAAGCCCAGCATACCCTGAACAATCCATGGCATTCTTCACAGTAACAGCCAGGGTCAGCCATGAACGTCTAACCAGATGATCAAATACAGGTGCTCGAGTGGCCCCAGTCTGCCCTGTCTAGTACCTAATCTCAGGACCCTCCGCCCTGGCCTCCCACCAGGACACACAGAGAGCTCTTTACTGAGCAGCGGAAGGCTGTCCCATTCCTACCCTTGGGCTTTCGCTTGTGTTGCCCCTCCACTCTACTTTATACCGGTCCAATTCATCCCAGCTTTGAAAGCTCACTTTAGCTCTCATCTATTTGCAAGGAAATTACTTGTTTCTGACTGGGAGTAACTCTTTGTCATAAAAAATTTCATCACACTGTGTGCCCAATTTTCTGATTATACCACACTTTTTAGCCTATTTCACACTATGTTATGAAATGGTTTCAATCTAGCTTCTGAAAGAAACAAATAGCTTCAAAACTTAGCTCCCTAGCTGTCAGCATATAGGCAAATTACTTCTTCTGTTTCTATTTCTTCAGCTGTTAAAAAAAATAAGCCTCTCACTTACATTATTGTTCTTAGCAGGAAAGTAATAGACACAAATTGCTTAATCTGACACACATTTTAAGATCTTAATAATATTTGCCTCCAAACCTGCTGGATAAAATAAAATAAATTCTCTATATGAATTCTATAAATTGAAACACTGTAAACACAAAATTTTGAGTAATATCAAGATATGCCAGAAAGTTGGAGATGGGTAGTTTTTATTACTATTTTTAAAATATTGCATAAATTAGGTTTTAGAGTCTATAAAATGGTGAGATTGAATCTTAATTTGAAGTAGGAAGATTCTAGTGCAAAGGGAAAGAAAAAGAAGTAGTCCAGGTACCAAACAAAAATAAAAACATATATCCACACCAAGATGTGCACAGGAATAATCATAGCAGCTTTATTCATAACAGTCAGAGACTAGAAACAAATGTTCACTGACAGGCAATTGAATAAACACAATGTGTTATATTCCCACAACAGAATACCACTCAACAATAAAGAGGAACACACTATCAAGAGAGCAGCAACATGGATTAATTTCAAAATCCTCATATTGATTGAAGAAAAATGAATACAAAAAAGCACACAAAGTGTAATTCCACTTAGATGAAATCTTAGGAAATGCAATTCACCTGTCAGGACAGAGGGAAGTCAGTGCTCTCTGGGGATTGGGGTGGAGGGCAGACAGGACTGCAGCCGTGCAAACAAGGCTCATGAGGTGATGTTGATGCGCTGTACCTTGTTACAGTGCTAGCTTCAAGGGTGTATATATAATCCTGTCAAAAATCCATCAAATCGCGTACTTTCAATAGGCATGATTTGTTCACTAAGTCAGTAAAAACCTAAAAGATGAAATAGAGCTGATTAAGACACAGTACATTGTCAGTAAGCAATTGTCACATTCATCTGATCTTCTTTCCTCACCAGGAGCTCTGGGTTGCAATTTCCAGGAAATGCAGCAGACAGTGTCTGGGCCTCAGGGGTATTGGAAGAGATTCTTCATGATATGCTGCTGGATTCAGCAGTGCGTGATGACAGGAAGTGAAGATTCCTGTGTCATCCTAGATTTTTCTGGAGGATCACAGGTTCTATATTCAGCCTGTTTAACTTTATTATCAGTTATTTGTCTGAACACCTCAGGGCTCAGCCATCAACTTTGTATTGACAGAACATTAGTATGTTGGATGAGAGATGAGGATTTAAATCATCTTGACAGTTTAGACCAATAGTTTTGCAAGGACAACCAAGCACCAAATTGGTCCAAATCTTAGCTTTCCAAATACGTGACGCAGATAGCATGGCATACCAGCTGGACGTTAGAAAAACCTGCCTCCGGGTTATAATTAACAATAAACTCAGTGTCAAGCAACAATGAAGTGCAACCTTTAAAGAAATTAACATGGCTGTGATTTGTGTTGAGAAAGGTATAAGCTTTAATAGACAAGAGGTAAAAATCTTGTTCATAATAAGCTTATGTTTTAAAATATTGCATTAAGTTCCTAGTGAGAAACTTAGTGAGTGGTAAAGACTAGAATTAAATAAGAGAAGGGAAAAAAAGAATGCTTTTAGTACGTAAGCTCCTTAAGGAAAGGGCTCACGTATTAGTTGTCTCAGCATCACTAATACCTATCTCAATCCTGGAAAGACTACAACTGTTATTTTCAAAGTAACTGGATTGTATATTGATGAGACTTGAATTCATACCATATTAGTAGTGGGAAAGTGACATGGGCTTTTTAACCTGAAGAATGGAAGATGAAGGAATACCATGGTTTTCAATATAAAGATCTTTTAGTTCATTCACTAGATTGAGACTTTGGTATTACATTTGCAGGGGCACTGTTGTGAAAGGTATTCTTTCTCTAATTTCTCTCTTAGTGAGTTTGTTAGTCATATATAGGAAGGCTACTGACTTTTGAGTGTTGCTTTGTATTCAGTCATACTAGTGAACTTAACTATTAAATCTAGAAGTCTTTTGATGGAGTTTTGGGGGTCTTCTATTTAGAGTATCATGCCAACTGCAGATACTGATAATTTAAATTCTTCCTTACCTAACCTTATTTCTTTTGTTTCTTTCTGTTGTCTAATTCCTCTGGTTGTTTCCAGAACTATACTGAATAGAAGTGTTGATAATGGGCATTCTTGTCTTGTTCTTGATTTTAGAGTTAAAACTTTCAGTTTTTGTCAGTTTAGTATGTTGTTGGCTGTTGCTTTGTCATACGTGAATTTTATAAGCTTGAGATAAAAGACCATTTATTCCAATTTTCTGTAGGGTTTTATCTAGAATGAGTGTTGGACTTTATCAAAAGCTTTTTCTGCATCTATTGAGATGATCATATGGTTTTTGTCCTTTTGTTAATACTGCATATTACATTCATTGATTTTCATATGTTAAACCATCTCATTCATGGGATGGATTCTACTTGGTCATGGTGTATGATAATCTGATGCATTCTGTTTGCCAGTATCTGGCTGAGACTTCTTACATCTGTGTTTATTAGGAAGATTGGCTCGTAGGTCTCTTTCTTGGTTAGGTCTTTCTCCAGTTTTAGTATCAGGTTAATGCTTGCTTCCAGGAATGAATTTGGAATATTGCTTCCTTTTCAATTTCATTAAGGAGTTTGCAAAGTAACAGCACAAGGTCTTCTCTAACTTTTTTGTAGAATTCAGTGTTGGTAGATTTTTAATGACATCTTCACTTTCATTGTCTGATACTGGGTTATTTATAATCTTCACATCTTTTTGATTCAGCTTTGGTAATTCTTTCCTCTCTTCTGCAGCTTCCATCTTATTAGAATATAAGATCTTGAAGTAGGCATATATGATCTTCCAGATTTCTGCAGGATCTGTTGTGATTTCATTGCTTTTATTCCTAATTGCATGGGTTTTAGTCCTTTCTTTCCTTTTTTGATAAGGTTGGCTAAGAGTTTGTTGATTTTAATCTTTAAAATAACCAAATCTTTAATTCATTGATTTTTTGTTTTTGTTTTTCTTAAGTCTCCATTGCATTAATTTCTGCTCAAATCTTAATAATATCCTCCTTTCTATGAGCTTTGGGTTGACTTGTTCTTCTTTTTCTAGAAGACTGAGGTTAAACTTTAAGTTGTTTACTTGAGCAGGCTGTTTTTCTGATATGAGTATTCGCCACTATAAATTTCCCTTGTAGGACTGCTTTCATTGTGTCCCATAAATTCTGGTACGTGGTATTGGCATTATCATTTAATCATGTCCCATAAATTCTGGTATGTTACTGTAGTGGCATTATCATTTAATTGCAAATTAAATTATAATTGTTTAATTTCATCTGTGACTAGAAGGGTGTTATTTAATTTCCATGTGTTTATGAAGTTCTTGTGGTTTATTTTGCCATTGATTTCTAATTTTTTTCAACTGTGGTCTGATAATATGTGTGGGTTAATTGCAATTCCCTTGCATTTACTTAAGCATGTTCTATTTTGGAGAACATCTCATGAGAGGAATGTGTCAAAACAGCCCAAATTCCCATCAACTGATGAATGGATGGAGAAAATGCATTTTTTAATACAGTGGAGTACTACTTTGCCACAAAGAAGGATAAGCTTGGAACATTTCTAGTTAAATAGATGGACATTGGGACCACACTCTTAAATGAAACTAATTTGACACACATGTATAAATATCATATTGCTTCCCTTGTGTGAGAAATGTGAAGTATAAATAAGACTCAATATATAATAGATATTGTGAAATAGGAAGAAAATGTTCAAATAGGGGAATTAGGGAGCCAAGAGGGAGAATGGAAGAAATTGAAAATAAAAAATGATGAGAAAAGAAGGAAAAATAGAAACAAAGATTTTGTAAATAGAATGGGGAATAGGAGTCTGAAGGGAGGATAGGGGAATGGGAAAAAAAGAATCAAGTTATATCAAGTATAGGTACAAATTCCCTATAATGAATGTGATTATTATATATACTTAAAATGTACCAATAAACTTAATTAATAAAAAATAAGTTATAAACAAGAAGATGAAAGAGTGGAAAGTAGATGTGACACGAGGAGGAAAGCATAGAATATGCTTGTGGTCACTGCAGTGGGTTAAGAGAAAGCCACAAAATATTGGTCACTTTCCTTCCACCAAGAAGTGGGGCTGTTTCACCTGGATCTAGGCAAATCTGTGACCACTTTGCCTGATAACCTGAAGAAAAATGGTACCATGTCTGTTCCAGGCCCGGTCTTTAAAAACACTGGCAACTTCTACTTCCTCGTTCTAGGAGCCACCCTCAATGTTATATGCACCAGCAGCTGCAAGGACAGGCCTATAGGTAGCAGAATCGACACCCAACCAACAAAGCAAACTGATAGCTCCCTGCCTCCAGTAATACGAACTTGCCAGCCCATATAAATTAGCCACTTGGAAGTGATCCCTACCTTATTAAGCCACCCAGATGATGCCACATGAAGAAAACTTTGCCTTCCCCACTGATTTCTGTGCAAAATGAGTTGTTGGTATTCTATTAAGCTGCAAATATCAGGGAGTTTATTATGCAGCAGGAGATAGCTGAAGAGCTCTCACATGCATGGCCCCATGAGTTAGAATTAGAACCAATATTCAGAATCAGAACCAGCACATACAACGTGGTGCCTTTCACTGGGAAGTCTGCAACATTAAAGATAAGACCAGACAGAGAAATCTAAAAGAAGAGCTAGAATTGTGGGACTTCATCTCACCTCAAAGAAATACGCTAAGACTCTAAATTACAGTGCTCAAAGGTTAAATGATTATGACAGATTCAAGGTCATGTGACATCAGTTCCCAAAGGTTCTATCTGATGGCAGTTGTGTCAATGCAGTGGCAAAAGGAGAGCCATTTAGGTTGAACAAGTGCCCATCCATGCAATGCCTTGCAATAGAGGGGCATGGAAAGGCTAAAAGGCTTCCCATTCCCCAGTTAAGGTGAGACTAAGAGTAGCTACCCAATCCAGAAGGAGCCTAGAATGACCCTCAAACCCAGAGGACAGAAAATGCAAAAAGGCTACACATTGAGGCAGGGTGGGGTTGCAAACAGCGTAGTTTGCAGTGGGGATACACCTTGGACCCACCAAACAGCACACAGTTTAGATCCCATCTTATGGTAAGAATGAAAACCCTAATGTACCACAATTGGGTTGGGGTGGGCTCCTAGCCCAGCCAAGTGAGGAACAGTCTAAGAAATTAGGGTGAGCAAGTAGGCAATGGATGACTATTCTGCACAGTCAACTAGATGAGACCAAGTGGATGAGGCCACTAAGCGGACTGGTCTGCCATGGAATTCAGTACATTCAGTAAAGCTCTGCTCTGACCACAAAGAAGCTAAGTTTCAATGTGAAAGGAAAACATGAACAACAGAGAAGTAGTTACCAGCCAGAGCTCACAGCCCCTACTCTCTTCTCCCAGCAGATTTCTCTTCCCACAGTTAGCTTTACTTACCTTGCATCTATTTTCTAACTGCCGCTCCATTCATATGCTCCCCAGTGTGATTTTTTTACAGGCTCTGAAACAATGCATTCTGCCCTCTCAGTAATGGTACTCTTCATGGCCAAGGTTTTATTTCAACAAATCTTCTAATACTTCCAAACATGGCATCTTGCTGCCTGAGGCAGACAGGGAAGCTCTGAGTTCTAGACAGTAGTTTGCCAAATTTTGTAGCTGTAACCTACAATCAAAAAAAATTAACATGATAAACTTATATACAGAATACATACAAAACAATATGAACCTTGTTATGTGCCGTGCATTCCAGCATTTTCTATTCTGTTTCATTTTGTGAGCTTCTGGTGAGAACATCTTATCTCAATGATCTTATGATGCATTAGTGCAAGACTGGCAATCTGAAAATTGCCTAAAGATCACTATCAAGCAATATTTACAAAGAATTTGCCAACTGGTAGCCAAGTACCCCAAAATCAGGTCACCACTAAGAGAAACATATCCTGGAACCCCTAACAAATAATACTGTCACTGTGTAAGAAAGAAGCTAGTAATAGTAAATACATAATAGATAAGATTATCTAGGTGTAGCCATGAAATCAAGAAAGGGTAGAGTTGCAGGGATTTGAAATTCAGGTCCAGTCAAAGTGCCCAGGTATAGTACAGTAACCAGGTACAGTACAGTAACCTTCCTACACCGCAATTATGCTATGAAAATTTGAGACCTGGCAGTTTGTCTGAAGGAATCTTGTTAACAGCTGTGTTATGAGTGCTACATCTGCCCTGGGGGTGGAATAGCCTGCATACAATATAAGGGAGGAAAAGAGGCTTGCTGTGCCTCTCCTTTTGCTCTGGCTGCTTTTGTTGGCTGCTGTCTCGAAGTGCTGTCCCAGTGCCATGCCACTTGCCTGGGAGCCAGCTGATTACGGACTAAAACCTCCACAAACAGTGAGCTAAATAAACCTTTCCTTCCTTCATTTTACGTGTTGGGTATCTTCTGCCAGCAAGGAAAGAAAAATAACCAAGACAATAGCTATCAGACTCTATGACATAAATTGTTTTATCTTTCCTTAAAAATATTAACTTCAGACTATGCAAGGTCGAACTATACCCAGTTTTGGCATGTGCAAACAAATTTGACAGGGTCTCAATAATATTCCTTCACTCCAGTTAGCTAAAGGAATGCTAAGTCAATGTTTTTCTCTACAGGACCAATACATTTTCATTTGGCTTGTCACTTATCAACTTCTAAATAACTTGTTACAGGTCAAGTGATAGAGTTGAAGGAGGGATCTGTTGAGACAGGCTGGCTGGCTGGCTGCCCAAGCAGTCTCTGGTGAGTGCCATCATCCCAGGAGTGCTGCCTTATTCTAGGTCTGGTTCTTTGCAAAACCTGAGTGCACAAACCAACCTCATGAGACTAATATATATTAGTCAAAATCCTGATCTATGAATTTACAATGAGAAATATAACTGGCAAGCAGATGAGAAGTTCATGTTAGCTTGATAAGTGTTCTTATCTCCTTAGGAAAACATATGGGAACCAGTGTTTAAATCATAAGTTGCTTTAGTTGATCTAGATTAAGAGAAAGGGGAGGCATGTCACTGAATGATGGGAATCTCAGGCTGTACTTTCCCCTTGTCTCACAGCTGCTGAGTTTGGGTAGGTGTTCATACTCCAGGACTATAGCCTCTTTTTCCTGATGGGGACTGAAAAGTCCTTGATATTTGTGACTGATTGTCTTGGTTACTTTTCTCTCTTTGCTGGGACAAAATACTTGACACTCAAAATGAAGGAAGAAAAGGTTTATTTAGCTCACTATTTGTGGAGGTTTCAGTCTATAATCAGTTAGCTCCAAGGCAGATGGCATGATAACAGGGCAATACTTCAAAGCAGCAGCCAGCAAAAGCAGACAGCACAAAAGCGGGTAAGAACAAATCTCTTTTCCTCCCCTATATTTTACACAGGGCACACATACAGCCAGGACTGTATAGCACTCACAATATCTCCTTGCCCTCTTCTTGCACATGATAAGGATATTTACAAAGTAAGAACCCTGGCCCCTGCTGAGTCTCTAACTTCTAAACTTCTCAAGTTGATACAGTGTATCAACCATAACAGTCATATTATGCTGTAGTATTTCCAATCAACTGCTGGGTCCAGCTTTTCATTACCTTCCAAAATAATTCATTATTCCACAAAGAATTTATAACATTCAAATTCAGTGGTCACAAAAAAGAAAAAGGCACAGCTCGCAAGTCTAGAACCGAAGGACAAATAATTAAATCAATATGAGAAATGATTCTGCATGCAACATAAAACTCTGGCATCAGATAGGATCAACTCAGCCAGGCTGTGTGGCACGTACTTGTGGTCATAGCTACTCAGAGGGCTGACGCAGGAATATCACTTGCAACTAGTTCAAGGCCAGCGTAAATAGCATAGTGAAACCTCGCCTTGTCTCAAAAACTAAACAAAAACAAAAAAGATCAACGTAACTTACCAGAGGGAAGTGACAGAAGACCTAGAGGGGAGATCTTGGAGAAGAGAAACTAAAGGTCATCGAGCAGGCAGACCAGTGGAGAATGATCCCTGGAGAAGGAAGAGAAGGTGATCCACAAATTGACCTACATGAGTTTGCCCAGATTGGCTATGGCAGCTCCAATGAGTCTTAGGGGGACATTGTTCTTGCTACAGATCTGTTTTACTTGTAACGAAAAGAATGTGCCCACAAGATTGCACTTGTTAATAACCCTCTGGTAGAAAGAGTTAATACATGCATGTAAGACTATCATGCTGGTTTGTTTTGGTCTTGTCTTTTATTTTCTAACGCAAATGGAATTAAAGCTAACATAAATTCTTAGCACAAGAAGCACAAACAGCTTTGATGATGATCTGTTTTGTTTTCTTTTTTCCAAAGACACCTGAAATGATGGGGAATGTTGTTTGGTAGGAAAACACTAAATATATAGCTAATTCTAAAAACAAATTATTTGCCTCTTTGTATAATCTGAAAACGTGTAATTGTGTGAAAGGCCACTCATTAAAAGTGCCAAGGTATAGTAACTTTCTACTCATTCCTAAATGATGAGTTGGAGGCATAATTTCAACAGGTGTCTGACTCCCACTGGGGCCACAAGCACTGGGGACCCAGAAAGAGGATGGCTGCCAGATGTCCACCCCAGCATCAGGGATTAGTGATGGACACTGAAGATCTCAGCAAGGACTACTCAGTGATGGCTACAATGGCCACCTAGGCCAAGCCACACAACAGAGCGGAAAGGTATAAGCATGCCAGCACCAGGTCAGAGGCTAGGTTGCTGGTTCCAAGCAAAAACAAATGAACAGTGGAAGCAACTTTATAAGGCATAAAGGTTAAAGATGCATTCATGGAGGGAGTTGCATTGAAAAAATTTTGTCCCCTCACGGATGAAAAAACAGTTATGTTTCTGCCAAAATCAGGTGCTCTATATTATTTTATAAAAAATTCTTTGAGAGGTAGGCATGTAGCTCAGTGGTAAAATGCTTGCCTAACATGCATGAGGTCCTAGGTTCAAGTACTGAAAAAATAAAAAAGATTCCATAATACCATAAAACAATAAGCCATGTAAATTTATTTCTAAAATCAAAATTTGAGAGAACTCAAAGGCAAGGGGGAGAAATCACATTTTTCCTAATTATTGTAAGTTTGAGAATTTCTTGTAATTTCTATAAGCAATTGATACACATAAAAGTAAACTGTAAGATACCATCTATTCTCCTATGATATCAGGGCCTGATCAAATTGCCAATTATTATTATTTAGCTATCATTTATTTCTTTGCTTATATGTTTGTTTAGGCATGTCTTGTTCCAGGAAGAATTAGCAGTAGTTTGTTCAAATGAGTAAATACAGAACTGTTTGCATATTACTTTTCTGAGCTATATACAGGCTGGACAGCCCTCATTCAAAATGCTTGGAACAGAAGTGTTTCAGATCTAGAATTTTTTTTCCAATTTTGGAATACCATATACAAATAATGATATACCTGAGAGATTGAGACCCATGTCTGAACATGAAATTCATTTATGCTTCACATATACCTGATATATGTTTCCTGAAGGCAATCATACAATATTTTTAGTGCACTTCCATTTCACCTGGAACTGGGATCATGAGGTCAGGTAGGTATTTTCCTTTTGTGCTGTCATGTTGGTGCTCAGATTTTTAAGTAATTGGGAATTCAGATTTTCAGGATAGAGATTCTCAGCCTGTAGCTCTGATGTAGCTTTAATGTATTTAAAATATTAAATAAATATAAATGCTTATATTACAAAAATATTTATACATAAATGTATTTTTTTACTTTTTTATTTAAAAAAGAGAAAAGTCAGAAAAGAACAAAAATCGAAAGGCATAAACAACAACAAATTCAGAACAATGTCAATATAGGTTTTCACTACAGAGTGAAAGAAATTTAACCATGGTTGTTATATTGCATATTTTCCTTCTATTTTTCTTTTTTCAAAGAAATAAAAGAAAACTGAAGAGAATAGAAAAGCAGAGAAGGGTAGAACAATACAGAATTCAAGACATTCAAAGGAAAAAAATTCTCATCATAGAATCTCTAGTTGATACATTTCTCATCATCTCAAAAAATAGTTCCAAAGTTACAAAATCAAAGCAGAAATAGTGGCTAGACACTCAAACTTTGACAGTGAAAATCCTTCTGTTCAATGTTCCAACAGAAATTCAGTAATATGGTCAACTATCTTACACACTATACATTTCATTATACTCTTTAGAGCACTTTCCTTCCCTTTCACTTTCACAGTATCTATCGTACTCTTTGGATCCCAGTATTGGGTCAGTTTTTGTTATTTTTTTACACTAGAGAGATAATATGATATTTACTCATGTGAGTCCTGTTTATTACACTAATGAGGATATTTTCAAGTTGGCTCCATTTACCTATAAAGCTCACATGATCATCATTTTTAATGGCTGAGTAGTATTCCATTGTATAAAAATACCATATTCATAAAATGTATTTTAAGTAATAAAAAGGCAGTCACCTAACCTTATGCTTTTGTGGACATTACATCTAATTCATGGCATATTACTTTTCCATTGGCACATTTAAAATGAAAATTACATAGCACAGAGCATCAAAGAGTAGATTTCATTAGCATACTTAAACACTAAATAAAATAAACAGAAATAAAAGACCTTGGAGTTCCCAGATTAACACACAATGCAAAAACTAAATTAATAGATACAAATTATTTTTTATTCTGTAGGAATTTTAAATAAAACTGTCAGTGCTAATGTGTCATAAACTGTTTTTCATTTCATTTTGTTTACATTTTTCCTTTATGCTGGGTTTCTTTTTCATATCTATAGCACCACATATTCAACTAGTAGCTAAGCACGTGGTGTTAGTGGAACAATATTACCACTAGCTTGAAACTCTTAGGGTTGAGTTGGGTGTGGTGATACATACCTGTTGCAGCTCCTAGGAGGCTGAAGCAGGAGGATCGCCTTGAGTTTGTGGCATGTCTGGAGCACATGATGATTTCAAGGACAGCCTGGACTACATAATGAGACCCTGTCTCAAAAAAAACCCACAACAATATAAGAAAGAAAAGAAAAGAAAAAAGCAAAGCAATAAAGCCTCAGTGGTTGAACAGAAAATACTGGTTTCCAGTTTCACTCAGAGAAGCAGCTTTGAGGAAGGTAAATTTTAAAAAATGATGAAAAGCAATGGATGAGCTTTTAAAATCACAGAAACAAGATGCTTCACTACTGTGCATATTCCCATGGATATCTGACTTTATCCCCATGGGTACTATTTGAAAACTACACTCAGTTTTCTCAGTTTAATGTAAAAATCCCTCCTCGTTTCTGTCAAAAGTGTCCATAAAAAGTTGAGACTTCATTTTTTTAATACCACAATGGTTCTTTTTATCTGTATGGCTTCTGCAAGTAGGAAAAGCTTACAAATATTTCCCTTGCCTCAATACTTTTGAAATTGCTAGAGGTTATTGTAACCCAATTTGTAAGTTTAGCCAGTTAGCAGTTTGTTATTAGAAAGTTGAGGGGCAAAGTGACATTCTTTAAGACACAACTTTTAATAAGATACTTCTTTCAAGCAAAAAATTCTGGCATATGTAGCTGCTATAAGAAACATTACTATTCTTAAGGTTTCAGATCAACAGTCCTTGAATCTATTACAGAAAACTATCAAGATTACAAAAAGTCTTATACCATTCCTAGTGAAGATACTTCAGATAAAAACTCAACTTTATGATGACAAGTAAAGAATCAAATTAACTGAAGTATTATGACAAATAATATACAAATATTTTTCTACCTTTTCTAATCTCTCAAAGAAGGGCAATGACTAAATCAATGTTTTCTATTTTCTGAAGTCCTTGTGCTAATGGCTTCTTAAAGTTTTCATCAAGTAACAATGAAATCATTTCAACTGTAATTTTAACTGAAACAGTGAGCGAATCTATTTCTGCATTAGCAAAGCTCTTTCTTTTACCATGAAACTCAATTGAAAAGGGCATAGTAAAACAACTATTTTCACCTATTTCTGATGAGTGAATAAATTTGTATAACCTTTTGAAAAAGAAGTCTGAATATATCAAGAGGCTTATGTTAGTCATCTATTGTTACATTAAACATTATCCCAAAGCATTACACTGTTTTTAATCTCACAGTTTTTGCGGGTCAGGTATTTGGAAGAATTTTAATTAAATGGAGGTTGTACTGAATACGTTGGCCAGGGCTGAATTCATCTGAAGTCTTGTCCGGGAGCCACAGGAACTGCTTCCAAAGAGACTCACTTACCTGAGGTGTGGGCAGCAACCTGGGCAGCTGCTATGAGAGGTCACCACAAGGATCACTCCACAGGGATCCTGGAGCAACCACCCAACATGTCAGCTGCCTCCCCAGGACAAAGGTCCCAAAGGAACACAAGGACTTAATTGCATGCTTTGTAAGACCCAGTCTCCCAAGTCATATACCATTGCTTCTGTTATCACTAGTCATTAAAAGTGAGTCAGGAAATCCATTTCACCCTCCAGAGGAAGTACATTAAGAGCAATATTTTGAAAGCACTAACAAGCTCCTATTATAGCAATATGTGAAAAAGTGTTACATGAAAAATATACACGGAAAAACATTTAAATGTTAAAAATAACAAACATTAAATGCTAAAATAAGGTGCCTTTATCTGTAAAAATTAAAAGTTTGTATTCTTCACTCTGCTTTCAATATTTCCACAGAAGGGAGCATTCGTTTCCTGTTATTTCAGCTTGAAGGTTATGTACATGCAGCCTTATGCAATGCTTGTTTAAAATTTATAAGTATAATTATCTTTTATTCAAGATTTCCAGGTACTTAACAGCATAATTTATTATTTTAAAATGATTAAATATGGAATTTTTTTACACTTATAAAAACTCAGTTCAAAAGGCACAGCTACATAGATATTACTGTTCATTTCTGGTAGCCCGGAGAACTCCTGCACCCTGCTCTACACTCAGTCTTTCTAAGTTACTAAGAATCCTGTTTTCTTGTTGAAAGACAAAACACATGCTGTGAAGGGCATTTGCAAGACTGATTTCTAAGTACAAGCAAGTGCACAGCTGATCCCAGAAAACACTATTTGCGGGCCTCTGTACAAACACAGCCTCTATACAATCACACTGTAACTCCTGCAGTTGCCTATTCCTAGCCACTTGCTGAAGAATTGCCAAGGAGCAGACCTGCAAGGAACCACTCTCATGAATGGGGTGCAGGAGTCTGCTCAGTTAGGACCAACTTCCGTTGTCCTCCTCCCTCCACCCATCCTGTTCCACCAGGTCCCCATTTAGACACTTGTAACAGGCACTGTCTGTGCCACACTATGGCATCTGGAATCCTCATTACTAGTTCTGAGCATCCATGCACCAGTTTATACCTGCAACAACATTCAAAGAATCTTTTCAAATTACTAAACCACTTTGACTACAACCATGGATAGCTGAAAGCGTTTGTAGTTCACATCTTTCCTGCTCACACCAAACACTCTCGCCCTCACAGATACACTCATTCATACACACACACACATACACACACAGAGTGGTCCTCAGACGATAACCATGGAAGTGGAATATGAAACCCCAGCTCCTTTTCTTAAGTGAGGTCCAACTCTGAAATACTACTTTCTTGGTATCCCTATCCTGTGCTACCTCCTTCTCACCCTTTCCAATTTTCCTGGGAAATCTTTCATAATAAGTTCTTTGCACAAATTTCTTCTTTCAGCATTTACTTTTAAGGAACTGATGGAAACTAGATGTAATTTAGTTGCTTGGAGACCAGTGATGTTAAAAGACCTTGTAAGGAGTGTTCCACATGGCAAAGAATTGCCATGCTGGAAATGGCCATAACACTATGACCAAGAAATAGTAGAAAATAAAACCCCAAAATACAATGTTCAGTTAAGGCTAAAACAAAAGTAAATCCAAACTTTGTATTTGGTTGAAAAGTCAACTAATTATATGGAGAGGAAGTAAGCAGAGCAAAAGAGGAAGAAACCAAGAGAGCACGATGAATAGAAACCAAGGTAAGTGTATCGGAAAGAAGAGAATGTCATCCTTGACTAATGCTGCTAAATCACATGAAAAGAACAGCAGCTGGCTACTGCATTTGCTCACTGGCATCCTCAGAAAATGATGAGGAATTGTGAGAGTAAAGCCAGACTAAAGCAGACTGATGGATGAGTGGATACAAAGGAAGAGGAAACAGCTTTGTGTTTGCCCTTGGGGAGGTACAGAGAAAGAGCAGGCGTACTGATGAGGAATGAGGAACCAGAGCAAACATTTAAAGGACATTAATATAATTATCAAAATGGTTCAGTGGAGAAGGAGAACTAGACGGTGCATAAAAGAGGAAAGAGTACAGAAGGAACCAAAGGAACAGGTAAGAAGGAATGGGATACAGATGTCCTTTTATTTTTAGAGAGAAAAAAGCAAAACAGAAAAAAGGGTAGAAATAATACAGAATTTCAAAAAAACAGTAACAAATCACTATTTGATAAATTACATATTGTTATCTTAGAAGTAGTTGTTCAAGTCACAAAATCAAAGCATAAAAAGTGGACAATCAAACAATGACAGTGCAAACCATTGCTTGATGAACTAACAGAAACTTAGTATGAATATCTATCTTGCACACTTAAACAGATATACAGTTATATCCTTTAGAGCACTTTCTTTCCCTTTCTTTATTACAATTTCGGATCTTATTACTCTTTCAGTTTTTATTATTATTTTTATACTAGGGAGATGATACGATATTTGCAAAAATGAGCCTGAATTGTGTCTTTTATGAGGATAGTCTCAAGTTGCTTTCATTTACTTATAAAAGCCTCAAGATCATCCACTTTATAGCTGAGTAATATTGCATTGTATAAAAACACCACATCTTTTCATCCACTCTGCGGTTGATGGGCATTTTGGTAGTTTCCAAGATTTAGCTATTACAAATTGTGCTACTATAAGCATGAGTGCACATATATTGCTGAGACATGACCTTTTCAAATTTTCTGAGACAATATTCAGGAGGGATATAGCTGGGTTGAATGGATCTTCCAATTCTAGTTTTTTGAGGAATCTCCATACTGATTTCCACAGTGGTAGCACCAGTCTACACTCCCACCAACAGTGGAGCAGGTGTTCCTTTTTCTCCATAGCCTCGCTAACATGTGTTACTGGTTGATTTCTTGATGGCAGTCATTCTTTCTGGAGTAAGATAAAATCTCAGTGCTGTTTTAATTTGCATTTCTCAAATGACCAGTGATGGTGAACATTTCTTCATGTATTTATTTACCATTTCTATATCTTCATCTGAGAAATGTGTGTTCACCTCAGATGCCCATTTTTGAAGAGGCCTTTGAATTTGGGGGGCTTGATGTTCTTCTATTCTTTATATGTTTTGAATGTAAGTCCTCTGTCTGAGGGACAGCTGGCTAAAATTCCTTCCCATTCTGTGGGTTTTCATTTCAGTTTGTTGATGATTTCTTTTGAAGTGCAAAAACTTTTCAATAAGATGAGATACCAGTGGTTGATTCTTTGCCCATGTGATTTGTGTTTTGTTCATTAATTCTTTGCCTACCCCTATGTCTCTAAGATTTCTACCTACCTTGTCTTCTAGTACATTTAGTGTTTCTGTTTTAATATTTAGATCTTTATCGATTTTGACTTTAGTTTAAGTGCACAGTGACAGACATGTGTCTAGTTTCAGTCTTCTGCATGTGGAAAGCCAATTTTTCCAACACCACTTATTAAAGAGGCTATCCTTTATCCATTGAATATGTTTAGACCCTTTGTCAAATATAAGGTGGCTGAGTGTCTTTGTAGATGTGTTTGCATCTTTTAATCTGTTCCATTGATCCTCAGGCCTATTTCTTTGCCATGCTGACTTTATCACTATAGCTTTGTAGTATAATTTCAAGTCAAGAATTGAGATACCTCCTGCTTTGCCTTTGTTGCCCATAATCATCTTTGCTATGTTAGGTCTCTTCTGTTTCCAAAATGAATTTTAGGAGTGTTTTCTCTAGATCTGTAAGGTATGATAACTGGTATTTTGATTGGGATTGCATTAAATCTGTATGACTGTTTTGGCCATTTCTACAATGTTTGCTCTTCCTAACCAGGAGCAAGGAATATTCTTCCATTTTATAATATCCTCTTCAATATCCTCTTTAAGAGCAGTATGATTTTCAGCATATAGGTATTTTACTTATTTAATTTTTTTATTTTAAAGAGAATAAAACAAAAGAAGGCAGAACAAAGCAGATCAGAACAGAACAACATAAGCAACACAGCACTTTATAATAAAACAACCAGACATTAACAGTAGCTATCAAAATATCACTTTCTCTGCTATAGTTGAGCATATTTTCAAATACAATAATATCAAATAACAAAATAGTATAAAACCATTCAAAGAATGAAAGAATTACAGTGCATTCTGAACCAAATAACATACAATGATCAATGGCTACTATAATATTTCATTTTCAATAAAAAATTTTGCTTATACTATCACATATATTAAAATCCCAATAAGACACAACATGATAGCACCAATGGTAATAGAAGAATACAAGCATGGTAGGACTTCTAAGTAAGATGATATTAAATCAGCAATAGCTGTTATAATGTTTTGTTTTCTTCAAAACAGCTGTTCATATCATCACACATTACAAAGTCAAACAAACCAGAATAAAATCATTCTAACTGATGAATGAAAACATTGAAGAGCTTCAAAGCTGTGAAATGGGGAATCATGATTACCATAAAATCTTATACACTCTTGTCAACTCTCATACTAGGGAGCTTATACGGTATTTACACATGTGAGTCTGGTTTATTTCGCTTATGAGTATGGTCTCAAGTTGTGTCCATGTGTTTATAAATATCTCAATGAGATCATTCTTTGTAGCCGAGTAGTACTCCATTGTATAAAAATGCCATAACTTTTTTATCCATTCCTCAGTTCATGGGCACTTAGGTTGCTTCCAAGATCTGGCTATTACAAATTGTGTTGCTATAAATATGGGTGCACATATATCACTGTGGTATGATGTTTTCAGTTCTTCTGGGAATATGCTTAGCAGTGGAATAGCTGGGTCAAATGGGACCTCCAGACCCAGCTTTTTGAGGAATCTCCAGACTGATCTCCACAGTGGTTGCACCAGTCTACACTCCCACAAACAGTGCAGAAGAGTTCCTTTTTCCCCAACACTTGTTGTTGGTAGTTTTTCTATCCTGGCCATTCAATCTGGAGTGAGATGGAATCTCACTGTGGTTTTAATTAGCATTTCTCTCATGACTAATGATGACAAACAGTTTTTCATGTATTTATTTGCCATTTGTATCTGTTCATCTGAGAACTGTGTATTCATTTCAGATGCCCATTTTTGGATTTGGTCTTTGAATTTCAAGGGTCTGATTTTTTTTAATTCTTTATAAGTTCTACACAGAAGTCCTTTGTCTGAGGGACAATCCACTAAGATTTTTTTCCCAATTTGTGAGTTTTCTTTTCACTCTGCTGGAAATCTCTTTTGATGTGCAGAAACTCTATAATAAGATGTGGTCCCAGTTATTGATTCTGGGAGTTGTTTCCTGTGTAGTTTGGTTCTTATTCATGAATTCTCTATGTACCCCTATATCTTCAAGATTTTTACCCACTTTGCCTTCCAACAGATTATTTCTGTTTTAATATTTAGATCTTTGATCCAATTAGATTTTAGTTTAGTATGTGGTTATAGGGATGGGTCTAGTTTTAGTCTTCTGCATATGGAGAGCCAATTTTTCCAGCACCATTTGTTAAAGAGACTGTCATTCTTCCAGCGAGCATGTTTGGCCCCTTTATCAAAGATAAGGTGGTTGAGTGAGTTTGTAGTTGTAGTTGTATCTTGCAATCTATTCCATTGATCTTCAGGTCTGTTTTTATTCCAGTATAATGTTGATTTTATTACTGTAGCTTTGTAGTATAATTTCAAGTCAGAGATTGTGATGCCTCCTGCCTTGCCTTTGCTGCTTAGAATTGCCTTTGCTATTCTAGGTCTCTTCTGGTTGCAGATGAACTTTAGAAGTAATTTCTCTAGATCTATGAGGTATCTTAGTGGTATTTTGGTTGGGATTGCATTGAATCTGTATAGTAATTTTGGGAGAATGACCATTTTTACAATGTTTGTTCTTGCTATCCATCAACAGGGCTGTCTTTCCATTTTCTGAAGTCCTCTTCAATTTCCTTTTTCAGGGTATTATAATTTTCACTGTATAGCTCTTTTATTTCTTTTGGGAGATTAATTCCTAAGTATTTCATATTTTAGGATGTTATTGTGAAGGGTGTGGCTTCTCCTATTTCTCTCTCAGTATTTTTGTTGTTAGTGTATAGGAATGCTATTGATTTTTGAGTACTGACTTTGTATCTAGCTACCTTGCTGAATTTATTTATTATACATAGGGTCTTTCAATAGAGTTTTGGACATCTTCTTTGTAAAGTATCATGTCTTCTGCAAATAATGATAATTTAACTTCCTCTTTTCCTATCTTTACTCCTTTTATTTCTCTTTCTTATCTTATTGCTCTGGCTAGTATTTCCAGTACTATGTTGAATAGGA
>PVJX010019735.1:0-34440 GCA_004027295.1 Dolichotis patagonum | reverse complement strand
TGTTCAGTTCAGAAAGCCCTGGAATTCTTTCACTCTATGCATGGCTTTATACTATTGTGTTATGTTTGATATTATTGTAATTGAAACCATGCTCAACTATAGCAGAGTAAGAGATATGGTGTTAGCTACTGTTGATGTCCAGTTGACTTAATGTAAAGTACTGTGTTGCCTATGTTGTCCTGTTCTGATCTGCTCTGTAATGCCCCCTTTTGTTTTATTCTCTTTTAAATTTAAAAAAAAAAAGGAGAGATAAAGAAGATCATTACATCCTGGTAAAGGGAACAATCGAAGAGGAAGCGATAATCATAAATATATATGCAACAAATATTAGTGCATTCACATCAACCAGGACGTTTTACTCTCACCCAAGGCTGGAGAGTCCCAAATCATTCTTCAAGATCTCCTTCCAATATAGCCCTTTCTTGAGGACTTTCTTGAGAGGACCTTCTGGAATACCCCTAAAGTGGGTTAGCAATTCCCTTCTCTGACCCCCTATTTCTTACTCCCCACTGCAGCTATCCTCATTCACTCACCCACTCAGGCAGCAACTCCTCCCACGAACATCCCACTCAAATCATTTACACAGCACGCTTCGGCCCTTTTCTACTACTGAGCTATCATGAGCAAGTCCAATAAGGTCCCTCTTGGGAAGTGTCCAGCATCGCAGGTGCAGCATGCTCATAATCCCACAAACAAAGGCTCCAGTCAGATGAGTACAAGAAAAGAGTTTTGGGGGAAGTCCTTACTTGATGTTATCAGATTACCCTCAGGAGATGACACTGTGGCCCAGAAGCCAAAAAATAAGAAGGAATGATCCCAAGGAAGCATGTTTCAGATGAGAAAGCAATGACTGTGAAGCTGTGAGGACAGAAAAGTTCTTATGCTGGAGGGAAGCTGACGAGGACAAGTGAGAGGAGGCAGTGGTCAAAGTAGATTGGGTCTCGGAGCTGTGGAATTGAAGTGGCTGTTTTTACAGCTGCACTGGTGAGCTACTCAACAGCTTTGCAGCTGGGTGTAGGTATGACCCAGGATCTAACTGGCTACTCTGAGTTGAAAGTAGCCAGATTCAAAATGGAGACATCACTTAGGAAGCTACTGCAATAGTCCAAGAGAGGGAAAATGATGGTTTGCACTAAGTGGATAGCAGTGGAGACAGAGGTAACTCATTAAAGCCAAGGTATTCTGCAGGTAAAAACAATGGATCTTAGCAATGATTGGAAGTGGAAGTAGGATGCAGTATGGAAGAAAGAGAGATTAAGGTTCTAGTTCATATTTCTGGTGTAACCATCAGCAAGAAAGGAGTCATCTTTGAACCTAGTTAGGGAGTTCAATTCTTGGTGAATTGGGTTTGGGGTGCACAAGAGATACACATCATGGAGTGGGTTTGTTCAGTGGGTAAATTCTCCATTTCTAACAGGAAGATTCTGTAGATACCGCTATTCTCTAGAAAACAGGGAAAAACCAGAAAATATGTTGAAATGACAGCAGTTCTGTCATCATGTGCTCTTTGTGCATGACAGAGGCACTCCTTCTGCCTCTTAAATACTTAATGTTGCTTGTAGACTGTCTTATTGGGGCTTCGTTAATAGCAGCATCTATATGGCATATTCAGTTTTTTAAAAGTTCTTATTCTCCACGGGCCTTCCCTATATTATTATAAGAATAGAAACAAAAGAAGACGGGTTAAACCACATATATCACCCCTCTCCATGTGCAGGGCATCAGTGTCAAGCAACCATAGTAAGCGTGTTGGTGCTTTTGTTAAACATCAAGCCGCCTCAGTATTATTTTATCCATGCCTGTGTTCTACCAGTTGCCTTCTTCCTCTGTAATCTTTGTGTTATCTCTGTTGTAGTTCTTGGTAGAGCAATTTTGTCTGGATGGTGACTTCTCTGTCACTTAAAACTTCTAGAAATCTCCCTACCTCCTACCAGCCCCTCTGCCTTCAGAAAAGACAAAGTAGAATTAGTCCCAGCCAGTCTTCATTTGAACAGTGAATCCATTTTCTTAAGAAAAGTACAGTCAAGCAAATGGATTCCACACTGTCTGGAGCTTTCTTTAAGATCCAGATACCATAGGTAACTGAGGAATTTTCTGTGTGTGACTTCGTCATTCATTCTTAACTTGTCAAGCAAGAGATCTTTAGACTTGGCTATACATTTAGGGTCACATGAAGAGCATCAGCAATGTATTCTCTCCTCAGAGACCCTGATTAATTGTCTAGGGGGCACACTTACGTCTTTTGAGGTATAATGAAGACAGGAAACTGCTTGGAAGACATGAGAGTCTTTTATAAGATGACATTTTGGGTATCAAAAATGTCCATTGTGAGCCTGTGGGAAAAGTGATAGAAATAAGTGAGTAGATTCTTAGGATTGGATTCTGAAGACTGGTGTGACTAGCCTGAAGTCACTTCACTTTGTAGCTCATGACTGTAGTGATTTGCTGATGACAAAGCACTTTCACATACAGTATCTGATTTTTACAAGAATTCTGGAGTGAGTAGGACACCTTTGCCCCTTCTGCCATTTCCACGTATTTCTTCACAGTGTGTGATTCAGCTGCAGCATTGCTCTGTCCTATAGCTCCTCCCCACACTTCCTAAACTGGGTTGGACACCATTTCTCCACAGCCTCATGGTTTCCTGGCCATGTCATCCTCTCCTGGCTTTTACCATATTAAACTGTAACACTCTGTTAGTCGCTATCTTACCATGACATGTAGTGAGTGAGAGCGTCACCATATCTTCTTCATCCCTAGGGTCCACGACCAAGTAGACACTGAATAACTGATGAATTACTATCTTCCTTTCCACTTTACAGATGGAGACATTGAGTACAGGGAGACCAAATACAGGTTCAGCATTCTTGGGTCCCCTAACCTTTCTGAGCTTTGGATTCATCTCGTAAAAATAACAAATTTGGAGGTTTTTCTCTAACAACCTTGATAGTTCTAAAATAAGTGGGTCTATTCTGTTATTTTTAACTGCTCTGTAGTTTGAAAAGACTCTTCAAATGAGTGAAATGGTCTCAAGAATGAAAATATGAACAAAAAATAAAATATGATCAAAGCAGTCCCTGTATTTGTAAGAACAAAGATTTAAGGAGGAACCTGGCCCTGACTACTCAGCCTTGAGATCACCCCAATGAGCCTTTGGAAAAGTAGAAATTCTGTGTCCTTTCCCTTGCGTTTTAGAAGTTCTCAAGTGATTTTTGAAGCAGATGAATTTTGAGGTCTGCTTTTTAGTCTTCTCAGAGATTATTTATATCTGACCAATAGTGGTTGTATCGAAGGGTCTTCAACTCTGATGTTGTAAATTGCAAGCAGCTGGCTGACCTCAGAGTAGCCTAAACTGAGCAGCCAGCACTGGCCAGGCAGCATACATCAAGGAAGTTGTGTTCTATTCAAGTCCTGTAAAATCATGTCCACTTAGAAGTCATTTGCTAATTAGTTAGGGCAAGGAAGAGGGATGTGCTGGGAAATAAGAGAAAAAGTATGGGGGCTGGGGATATATAGCTCAATGGCACAGTGCCTGCCTGACAAGCACAAGGTTCTGAGTTCAATTCCTGGTACCAAAAAGAAAAAAAGAAATGTGGAATGATGTGTTCCCTCTGCTAGGATGAAGCTGCCCACATATGGTGTATAATATTATTTCCATCAGTGAACCCCGTTAGTTAGAGCCAATTAAGTTATTTGGAGAGTTGCACAATGTAAGGATCATGCATGTATATTTCTTGGAGTCAAAGAAAAATCTCTCTGGCCTTAGAACAGGCTGTCTCTAGGGAATTCTAATTGCCAAGTCCTTGTGATGCATCTTCCCAGAAACCTCCTCTTTCTCCTGCTTTCCCCTGCCTGCCCGCCCGCCTACCCCAAACTGGAAGCTGGCCCATCATAGTTTTAATTGTCAGCTTCCCAGAGCATGAATATATGTAAACATACAACAGGATATTCCTCACAGCTGTGCAGAGGGAGCGAGAGCTGTGAGACAGTTTCTTTTTTCAAACTGAGTGAATCCTGTAAAACCTTCAGTTATGTTTAGAGTAATTGTCAAGATATTCATTTTCATTTTAAAAGGACATTTACCAGTTTATAAATTGAGTATATTTTGATCTTTCAAAGGATTTATTCAGATTTTTTAAAAAGACGTTTGGTTTACTTTTTCCCCCTTAAGATTTTTAAAAATATCTATATTGACATTTTCTAAAGCAATTGACACTTACAGACTTGTAAAATTTGAAAGTCATAATAATCAATGTTATAAGAGTTAGAAACACAGGCTTTGGTCAGTTGCTTCTGACCTCTAGCATTTATAATACGTAGGTCTAGCAGAAAATGACTGTTTAACATTACACTGGAATATTTCTTTTATTACATAAGCTAGGAACTGAAAATTAGCCATCCCCCTAGTAAGACAGAAACATTATGTTCAGGGTTGCTAAAAGAAAAATGCGAACATCAGGCCATAACTGATAACAACCTCATATTTTAAAAGTTAATTTTGCATTTTGTTTCTCTGGCAGGCTTCAGGCCTGTTCACAAAAGCTCCTAAATCTTCCTATCTCCTGGTACCACTTGATTGAAGCAATTTCTCTCTGGCTTTCATTTGACTGCAAGACTTCTTATGCTTGTTCCATAAAAACCTTCTCTTAATGCTTTTGACCAAATATGGACTGTGGTAAAGCATCTTATGATTCTTGCGCAGTTACTCTCTGCTTTTTATTTTCCTGCTAGATCTTTTTGGATTGTTCCATAAAAGCCTTCTCGGCTACTTTTGACTAAATATGGACCTTGCTAAAGTATCTGTTTAAGTGTACTTTAGTGGCTTCTGTTTCCGTTAAAACCCTTCAGAACATGGCCACAGTAATGGGGTGATGCCTCTGCGCCTAGGGTACTAGTAAAGGCTGTGCCCCACTGGCTTGAGTTCTGTGGCTGTCTCTGTCACTCTGAGAGAAGCAAGCTGCCACGTTGGATCCGCTGTATGGAGAGATGTGTGTGGCACAGAACTGAGGGTGTCCTCCAGCCAGCACCCCCAAGGAGCTGAATCCTGCCAACAACCCTGAGAGGGAGCTTAGAATTGAATCCTCCCTGAGTGAACTTTTGGATAATATGCCTAGCTAACACCTTGATTGTAGCCTTGCAGGAATCCTGAGCCATGATTAGGTTCCTGAGCCACCAAAACTGAGGTAATAAATACTTGCATTGTAAACTGCTAAGCATTGTGATGGTTTTTTAGGCAGTAATAGATAACTAATATGAAGACAAAGATTCAAAGTATACCTAAAATGTCACTTGCCTTTAGGGAGCTCTTCCATTGTCAATCATCACTGGTAAGGTAACACATGGAGCCATCACCCTTGTTATTTCCTGATGAAGCAAGAGCTCCAACAGACGTAGTTTCCTTTAGTTGCCCTACGTATTATTTTTTTTTAGTTAATTTTTTGAATAAGCAATACATGCAAATAGTAGTGCCATCATGGGACACTGAAGAGTCTGACATGTAAGGTACATGTTCTTGCCTTCTTTTACCCTATTTATTCAAGTTTCACTTCCTAAAGGTCCTAAGCATTGCCAGTTCATTGGTTAAACTTCTAGACACAGCTTTAAGATTTACAATTATGTACATGCCTATTTCTTTCCCCCCTTTAAAACAAATGATAGTAGAATTTGCCTACCAGTTGTCTGCATCAGGAGTCTGGCAGATCCAAAACACTGAAATGTTAAGTGATTTCTGCCATTAAAGTCTGCTCCCAACTTAGTAGATAAGAGTTTAATTTTTGAGGAATAGCTAGAGAATCTTTGCGAGAAAGGTAACATGTACCCTCTTTACTTCCAAAATAAAACCTAGACAAAAATATTCAGCATTGACAATAGAGATAAAAAATGCCAGCCCCAATCGGCCTGTCCTTGCCTTACCTGCCATCACTATTCTCGTGCTCAGTGGCACTTCTGTAAGGCAGGGAAGGTAAGGATAGGCTGATTGGGGCTGGCATTTTTGATCTCTACTTGTCAAGCCTAAATATTTTTTGTCTAGGTCTTATTTTCAGGGAACCGTGGTAGCACAATCATAGGACTGGAGTAGGACTTAGAGAAGCTGCCTGGTCCCCCCACCACGCTTTTGGGCAGACACATCCAGGTCCCTTGCTTCTGAGCAAATTACACAATGACGCAATTGCTGACCTTTGGTAGGGCAGTGAAAATAACTCTTAGTATTGGAAAACGTCCCAGACAGTTGTTTTAGCCTTTTCCTTTGGTATTTTCTGGCCAGTTTTTCCTTAAGAACTCTTTGTATTGTGAAAATTGCATTGGTGCTGGTGATGGTGGTGTTGGTGGTGTGATGGTGTCATTTTCCAGTGCTGAGGATTGAACCCAGGGGCTGTGTTTGCTAGGCAAGGTCACTACCACTCAGTTACATCCCTAGCCCCAAGTGGCACTGCCTTTGTGATTTGCTCTAAGTCACCTCTAAGGATCTAAAATGACTCCGTGCTAGGTGGGGAATGTGTACAAAAGAGGAAAGTGGAGGGCTTGCTGCTGTGCTGTATTTCTGTTACCCCCATGGCCATATCTGGGTGAGTGTTGTTTGTTGTGCTGGGGTATCCTAAGCTGCCAGATCAAGAATTAACCCTTTCCATAGCTGGTCTAGAGACCTGTGCTGCATATCTTAACCTATTTGTGACTTGGTTTCCCTCTTTACAAAGTGAAGATGATTAAACCAGATAATTAAAACATCTCTCAAGAATGGCAGATCCTAATTCACAAAGGAAATGAAGACTAAAAATGTCTTAGAATTCAGGCCATTTAGAGGTGGTATAAGTAGTGCAGTCATTAAATTTAAAATTTTATGTGGCATGTCAAACAAGTCATAGTGAAAGCCAAAGAGTCACTGACCAGGTCTTGGCTGAACACAGATGTCAGTTTTGCTTTCTTAATGTGAATACCAGATTCCAGTTGAATTGAGGGTATTAAAGTGTACTCACCTGCTTTGCTATGCCAACTGCTGAGACTGGCCAACCCTTTTTTATTTGTTGTTCAAAAACACTAGGAAGGAAAGACGCTTACAAATAATGAGGACGGCTGTTTTTCATCCTTCCTTTGATTGGGATTCAATTTTCTGTCTACTGTGTATCCTGGCACAATTACCAAATAGATAGATTGTAAATAATCACTTCATTTGTTTTTTTTTTGGGGGGGGGAGGTACAGGGAATTGAACTCAGGTCCTTGTGCTTACCAGGTAGACACTTATGCTGCTGAACTATATCCCTGCCCCTATAATTGCTTAATTATTCTACTACCCTCTGACAGGGTCTCTAAGTAGAAGCAGTTAAAGTTTCTTTGCATTAAGCCACTTATGATGTGTGACCTTGATAATATGGGGGTATAAATTCCTCCCTTCATCTGTCCCTCCCTTTTTCCTCAGTGTCCTTTTGTCCCCCTCTTTACTTCCTTCTCCAAATATTTGAGTACCTACTATGCGCCAAGCATTTTGGATGCAGCAGACAGGAAAAGAGACAAAGTCCCAAAGTCCCAAATTCCCCGCCCTTGTGGCACTTACATTCTCACGTAGATAGATGAACAAACACACTAACATGTCATGTTAACATGTGCCACATGGTGATGGTAAATGCAACAGCAAAAATAACATGAGGGCTGTTTCATACAGGTGACTAGAGAAGGACTTCTTACTAAGGTGCGTTTTATCCACTCAACAAATGGCCATAAGATTCTTATGTGTCTCAGCTCTGCTCTTGGCTCAGGGGAAACACCCGAATGACAGAAGCAAAACCCTTCCTCAGGGAGTGCACATCTGAGGGGAAAGAGATGATAATTGATGCATTTAAAGTCTGTTAGAAGCTAGGAAGTGCTGCGGGAAGTGACCTGCCAGGTAGGGGGTGTCCCATTTGAATTTGATGGCAATTGGACAGGTCTCCTAAGAAGGTGACATCTGAGGTAAGGTGGGACAGCAATAGGAAGATGGGCAGAGGGGCAGTGTCTGTAGGTCCCCAAGGGAGCACTGTGCCAGAAGCTGCCAGGACCAAGGAGGTGCTGGCTGTGTGACCAGAAAGAGGGAGTAAAAGTGGTAGAGACCGCTGGAAAGGCAGGATGTAGATTTGGGGTTCACTTTGAGAGAAATGAAGAAATGGCATACAAGGGCATTTTTTTTTTCCTGTACTGGGAACTGAACCCGGGGTACTTAAGTACTGGGCTTCACCTTAGCCCTTTTTTATTTTTTGAGACAGAGCCTCACAAAGTTGCTAAGTTGCCCAGGCCAGGCTCAAACTTGCTATCCTTCTACCTTGGCCTGTGAGTGCTGGGATTGTAGGCAGGTGCCCCTGTGCCCAGCGGGCAGGGCTTTGCGCTGCAGAGTATATAAAGTGGATTTGCAGTGCCTTCTAAGAAAAGCCACCAGGTTTCTGTGTTGACATCAGACTGAAGGGGAACAAGGGCAGAAGCTGGGAGAGCAGTCTCAGACCGCTCAGATTCAGGTGACAGATAGTGGAGGTTCGGGGGGCTTTGAACAGACAGGTGGAGAGAGGCTGTAGATTCTGGAGACCTTTGAAAGGCAGAGCAGATGGGGTTTGTGGATGGACTGGGTATACAGAGCAGAGAGAGAGAAGAGTCAAGCACAGTGAACCAATTAGAAGTTTCGGTGATAACAAACAACCGATTGCCACATTCGTGTCAGAGTACGGCAGCCGGTACCACTCCAGAGGCATCCAGCTGCAGGGAGGCGAGTGAGCCTAGCAGGTGCACTCAGAGGCTGTTTTGGTTAGAGCTGAATTTTTGAAGTTAGCTGCAGTAATGTAGAAACACACGGTAGAACCACCCTCCTCTTAATAAATCGATGAGCACACAAAGAATGCTGGTGGCAAAGTACTGTCTTGGTGAGAAAGAAATGTTAGCATTTGCCTCTGGCTGATGAGGGATGTGCAGAGCAGGGTTACTCACACTGGAAACTGCAATGCTCCTTGGTGTTTTCCTCCCAGACCCTTTGCCCTGCTTAAAGGAATTTGAAATGTTGCTGCTCTGCCCTGAAGCTTTGTCTGTAGCCCTTCCTCTCTGCCTGCATCTGCCTGGTCAGCTGTTGTCTGCAGAGGATGCTGGGAATTGCTGGAATCTTGTCTTGGACAGAGATTCACATAGACCCTTCCTGGAGTCTCTGTTGAGAAATTTCATTTCCAAACACAGATCTGATTAGGACAGTTCCTGTTTGGGAAGCCCCAGGCCCTGTACACAGACAGTCCTGGGATTAGGCTATTTTTGTCGCTTCTGCTGACACTTCTGGTGCTTCTGGACATTGACCTTGATTGTTTCGGGACATCTCAGTCTCATTTCCCTGCTCTCTGTCCTCACTATCCCTGTTACTCTTACCCCTACCCCTTTGATACTGGTAGTTGAACTTGGGGCTTTCACACTGAGCTTTGCCCTCAGCCCTTTTTACTTTGTATTTTGAGATGGGTCCCACTAAGTTGCCCAGGCTGGCCTTGAACTTGAGATCATCCTGTCTCAGCCTCCTCAGTGCTAGGATTATAGGTCTGTACCATCATGCATGGCTTGTCCCTGTTACTTGCCCATTGCATTATAAAGAAATACTTCTGTGGGCTATACTCCTGTCTGCCTCCTCTCAAGCTTACATGTCAGAGGGACAGGAGCCATGTTGCCCACTGACAGCTAAGTTGGGTCAGTCCTGTAGTCCAGAGACATCTGTTCTGTATGAGGAAGCCTCTAATGAGCTCGCCTGCTTGGTGCACAGTTCCAAATGCTTCTGACCAGCAAGACCTTCCCAGCCTTGCCTTGGTCCACGTCAGTCTCTTTGCCCAGCCATTGTCTTCTTCATCCCCGCTCCTGTGGTAACCAAGCTAATTCTGTGTGCTCTCCGCTGCCACTTTGCTCCCAGGACTCCTTCTCAAAGCCTTTCTCCCCCACTGCCGCCTCCCAACCTGGTCAGGGCCCTCAGAGCCCCCGCCATGCCTCCCACTTTGTTCCTTGCTCCTGGAGCCCCCGACTGTGCCTTCCTGTCCTCTCTCCAGCCAGCACCAGGCATGATGAATTACAGTCAAAGTGGGTGCTTACCCGGGTTCCTGTAGAGACCATGGGCTCGTGTGTGTGTGTGTGTGTGTGTGTGTGCATGCCTGTGTGTGTGTGTTACATTACATTTTTATGTGCATATGCTGATGTGTGGTTACTTCATAAACTTGCATAGTTATTAACTATATATACTTCCTATCTTTTATATATTTATTGTTAGATACTCTATAGTACTTACATGTACTTTATATACTTTCTTATATATTTATTTTTGCATACTTAATATACTATATATACTTTAAATCTTTTATCTACTTATCCCTAGATACTTTATGTTTAACTGTGCTTTATATCTTTATGTATAATTAATACTTTGTTCAGTAGAATGGCAAAACTTTACATTTCAAAGGGGTCAGTCCTGAGGATTAATCTTAACTTGTAAAGCCCTGATGTATAAAACATAATTACAGGTTTGACCTCAGAAAGCTTAGAAAGGGTCACATTTTTTTAGTTGTTGTTGTTGTTGTTTTGGGTTTTGTTTTAGATTTAGTGTGAGTTAAGGAAAGGTTTGTTTTGCTTTGCTTTCTCTGGTACTGGGCTGGTGCTGGGGATTGTACCCATGGCCTCCCCTTTTGCTAGACAAGTGCTCCACCAGGAAGCTAATAGGGAGGTTTTTAAATACTGGGTAGGTTCAGTTGAACCAGTGTAGCATATGTCTTTAGAATATAAACACCCTTGCTGAATATCAGTATGTTACTAACCATTTTTGCCACTGTTTTTGTGATGGAAACCAGGGCTATATGCCCAGGGTATTGTGCCTGCAGGCTAAAAGTAGAACCAGTTGGTTTCCTCCCAGGTGTTTCTCTTGAGTTTCTTTGTATTGGGTGGTGCTCCCTTGGAAATCTGATTTTCTCTGGTTGTTTCAACAATGCTATTAAGTGTGCCCTTGAGTCACTGGAGAACTAATATATCCTGTTTGATACTACCCGGTAGTTTCTTGGCACTTAGCATTTTCTGATCAGCTCGTGGGTTTCCAAGATGAGGATTTACAGTAAGATTTAGACCTCTGTGTACCCTACTGATGTTTGGTATGGAGTGAATCATTAGGCTGGGCACTGTGCATTGCTTATCAGAAAGGAAACTGCAATTGACTTTTGAAGTGCACTTGCCTAAAAATAACTCCCTTGGCCTCATTTTGGAAGCTGGAGTAAGAGAAGTTTGGTAACCCTAAATCATTTGGGAATTTAGAGAAGGTGAATTAAAGGATCAGAAAGTCAGGAAGTCAAGGAATTGTGTAGTAATGAGCTGTCCCACACCCAGTGCTTAGAGATGTAGACAATACTCTCTACATCATCTCCATGTCAGAGGGACCCTAACATGCCTAATATGTAAGTAGTTTTATTCCCACGGAAATAGCTCTGTTGATTTTGTGAGGTAATGTTGAGAGAAAAAAAAATTACCATCTTAATTTTCCCATGTATAGCAACCAGCACAAAATCGAGACTGAGAATAATGAAAGTCCACCTCCCTCGGGAAGAGGCAATGCTAAGTTAACCCTGACTGACTGTCTTGCTTTTCTGTTCTTTTTCTGTTCACATTGAGCCTGATGGCTTGTTTTTTTTCATCTTGTAGTTGTTGCCATGACCTTGGGATCTGCCGCAGTGAGCAGCATGAAGTAGGGGGCAGATTAGCTCTTGATTTCCTGGGAGGGCAAATGCAGGAGGAGCTGGGGCCCTGAGGAGTGAGCAGTCCTGGGAGCCAGGATGCCTGGCTCTGGAGGTGGTGGCCAGGCTCTGTCCATTGGCCAGTGATCTGGAGCAATGCAGTCTTTGGGTTCGTCTTTCCTTCTGAGCCTCTAAGCCTTTCCCTTAACCTGCCTGTGCCAGAAGCCTTGAGCAGTGCTTCCCAGAGCCACTTGTCCATTAGCATCAGAACCAGAGTCCCCAACGCCCCTGGGAGGACTCATGCCACTCACTGGGAACCTGCCCAACAGATTCTTCAGGGAAACTGAGGGTGGGCTCTTTCTGCTCTGGGGTCTTCAATTCCTTACCCAGCAGCTGTAAGACCATCTTTGAAAGTAAGGCCATCTCTGAGTTTCTGATTGCAGAAACCACCACTCTCTTTTGCCCGTGAGCTTCCTTACTGGTTTGAATGTTTGCCTGTGTGGTCAGCCCAAGGGTTAAAATTAAACCTTTCCCCTGGGTGTGTTTCACCTCACAACACAGCTCATTTCCTCCTTGCATCAATTTCCACTCCTATCCTTGGCACAGGGCGTGTTACGAATTTGGCATTCTACCATCTCTTGCCTTTTATATTTAAAACTTAGAGTAAGGATTAGCAAATGTAATATTTTGAATCCTGCGTACTGACTTAGGTAGGTAAAATACACAATAGAGAAAGCTCTAAGAGCTTAGCTTTGTTGGCACAGAAGCAATAAAACAGCCTTTTAGAATTTTAATCTGGGGTATATTTTTCCTCCTTCAATTCCTGTGGCCAGATATTTTTAAGATTTAGGAATGACTTTAGAGAATATGTGTGATTCTAGTATTCTTCTTGGTGGTTTGAAAAAAATATTCCCATGTCTCTCATAAAAGTAATATCTAAGATATTTGTAGCTTTATATATGTTAAGCAATGATCAGTTGTCTAGCCTTATACTCTAGATTTTTTTACTTTTTTATTAGTACAAGGAACGTAAACATGTACAGCGTGCTGTAGATGTTTACGTTCCTTGTGTGGAGTTGGTACCTTAATCCTTTTTCATCCCTTTCCCTCCCCTCCTTTCATTTCTTGATCCTTTCCTCTTTGAGAAAGAGCTGTCTCCTTGCTTCCTATTATCTCTTTTATTTTGCTCTTTATTTGTACTTTTTTTGCTTGTGTAAGAGAAACCATGTGCTATTTAGGCTTGTTTGTCTGATTTATTTTACTGAACATTATAGTCTTAAGATGTAGCCATTTTCCTACAGATGACTCAAGATTATCTTTATAACCACAGTAGTACTCTGTTGTGTATAGTTTATTTTCTTATCAATTTAGAAGGTTTTTCATGAGTAAACGCTCAAAACCAGATCCTTGCTGTTTTAATAGAGTAAAACAAAGACGCCTGGTGAGTCTTAGACACAGCCCTACTTAGTACCTGCGCCAGTGTGGCTCACCACCTGGGCTTTCTGTGATGATGGGAAGGTTCTTTAGAGAGCCACTGGTGCATGCGTCTGTTGAGCACTTGAGGTGTGGCAGGTGTAGCTGAGGAACTGCCTTTGACCTGAATCTTGGCTAATCACATTTGAATAGCTTCACACGGCTAGTGGCTACCATATGGGACAGTATAGTTGCCTGGGACAGCTGTCACCTGAAATGGTGTAAGTGGGACATCAAGAGGTTTTCTAAGGATCTCAAGCTTGCATCTGGAGACAGATAAGTCTAGAATTAGACAGAGATGTATGCCTGGCATCTTTCCAGTCTGTTTGGCTGTAGGTGTGCCAGACCTGCACTTTGCCAGTAAGGTGATGGGCAGCCTGAGCTCTGAGAGTACCAGTCTCTTAATGCCAAAATCCTGGCTGAGACTGGCTCCTGTGGCCCTCAGGGTAAACTCTTTAACATCCTTTATGATCTACCTCATCACCTCTCACCTCATTACTCATCACTTTCCCCATCACCTTCAACTTCTTATGACTTAGAAAGACTTTCAGTTGTAAGAACAGGTAGTGTCCACCTTACCTCTAGACCTTTGCAAACACTGTGCCCTCTGGCTGGAATGCCCTGGCCCTTGCCTTCATCTGGCTCACTGTGAGTTCCAGTCATGAGCCCAATTACTGTGGCACCTCTGCAGGGTCACCTCTCCCAGGACAGAGGAGTGTCCCCACTGATGTGCACCTCCAAGCACATCCCTATTTTAGCACCTATCACTCTGGGCTGAAATTGCTTATTTATGTACAGGTCCCTGCCCCAACACAGAGCTTCTCAAAGGGTGGTCCCTGGCCCAGCAGCAGTGGCATTACCTAGAAGCTTTCCAGTAATGCACATTCTCAGGTTCTAGCCCAGAACTCCTGGACCGGAAATTTTAGAATTGGGGATGTCTAAAACCTTGCATTTAGCAAGCCCCCAGGAAGGAGGTTCTAAAGCCCAGAAAAGTCTGAGAACCAGTTGGCTCAGCCCTGAGGCCTGATTCCTGTGACAACTTCCTGCGTGCTGCCTTGAGCACACAGCCTGATTCAAAGGAGTGGCTCAAGAGCACATCCCAACAGCAAACCTCAGTTGTCCTTTGGGCAGCAGTTCCACCTGGAGATTGTTTATTATTGTTATACCACCCTGAGTTGTGCCATCCTATTCTGAACTGTGCTTTTCCTGATATTAACATTTTATTAATTGTGTTCTTGTGGGTATTTCCTGTCTGCTGTCACAAATATTTTGGGAAGAAAAGAAGGAAAAGACATAGGAAAGCAAAGAAGGAAGGTTAAAAAAAAAGGAAGGAAAGAATTTTTTTATCTGAAATTAATTTTAATCTTGTAACTTTTCCCCAGAGGTGATAAAGAACAGTCAAGAACTTTTTAAAATTATTATTACAGTAACATATGCATAACATAAAATTGACAATTTTAAGCGTTTTTAACTATACAGTTCAATTGACATTAAGTGTACTTATATTGTTGTACACCAGTGTTAGGTATTTCTAACGGTGAGTCATCCCCATCAATCTCCAGAATGACTTTATTTTCACAGATTGAAACTTTTCTAATTCAGCAGCTCCCCTGGTAGCACATTCCTATAATCCTGACCCTTGGGAGGCAGAGGCAGAAGGATCCCTGAGAGTTTAAGGCAGGTCTAGACTATAGAATGAAAACCTGTCTCAATTAAAAAAAATTTTTAAAAAGCAGCTCAAAATAAATTAATAAATAAAACAGTTGCCCCAGTCATCCTAGCACTCTGAGAGACTGAGAGAAAAGTTGATCTCAAGTTTAAGCCCAGATTATGCAACTTAGCAGTTTAGCAAGACACTGTCACAAAAAAGAAAAAAGGTTGGGGTGTAGCTTAGTTCGAATTTCCTGAGTTCAATCCCTTGTTCTGAAAAGAGCAAAACAAAACAACAAAACAGCTCTCTTGTCCCATTTAGTTTTCTGTCTCGCTGGACTTGGACTACTCTAGGAACCTCCAGTAAGTGGAATCATGCAGTATTTGTTCTTTTGTGACTGGCCTGACTTGATGTAATGTCTTCAAGGTTCACCTATGTTGTAGCATGTATAAAAATTTCCCTTTTAAGATGAAACGAGATTTTCTTGTATGTTTATCCCACATTTTGCTTTTCTGTTCTTCACAGACATTTGGGTTGCTTACATTTTTTAGTCATCATCAATATTGCTTCTCTGAATATAGGTGTACAACTATCTGCTGGAACTCCTGCTTTGAATTCCTTCGGGTATATAACCAGAAGTAGAATGGCAGGATAAGGCGATAATTTTATGTTTTCTTTTAGGAACTGTCATGGTATTTTCCACAGTAGCTGCACCATTTTATATTCTTACCAGAAATGGCAAGAGTTTCAACTTTTCCACACCAGCAACTACTTTTTTTGACAATTAAGTAGTTGAGAGAGAAAAGTTAAAGATAATGCTGGGCAAAAAGTTTCCAAACTTGCTTAAATGTATTTCTTTGATCAGTGAAAATCTATATACTGAGTACCTGGTGTATGGTAAATTTCTATATTGAAAGAAATAAGATCAATAGTATTTATTCTAGTTAGTCCCATTTGGTTGTAACAAATTGAAAATACTTGTTTATAATTTTTTTAAAAATGCATATGAAAACTTACATGCTGAAATATTACAACTAGCCAGATAGCCAGATATAATTTAAAAAACAAGAACTCTCTTCAGAAAGCAGTTTTTTGACAACAGGTATAGTCTTAAAATTTCTGCTAAAGAAATGACTAGGTAACTATGTAAGCATGTTCTTTTTCCTTACTCAGATTCTCATTATTTTTAATCTCTTGACTTTCATAGAACCTTCAGGTCATTGAATCAAGAGAAGTACTGTCCTATGTATCAGTGTCTGGCGACCATCTCTTAGATTTTTTAAAAAATCAGTTTAAGACTAATAAGCAACAGAACCTGTGCCTTACCACTTGGAATCATGTTACATCATCAGGGAATACTTACTGGTTTGGCAGTTTAACAGAGAAAAAGATTAAAAAAAAAAAAGTGGCTATCTGCATTTCTGGTGTTTGGTTGCATGTACCACTGTGCAGTGTAAGCACCTTTTGTTTATCCTAGCTTTGGGGTCACAGACATTGGCAGCCCCTCTCTTCTTTATTGAGGAACATATGTGCTGTTATACATTTGTCAAACTCTGTAGAAAGTACCTAGACTGTACCTACACTGTACCTAGATCAGTACCTAGACTGAATGCAAATGTAAATAATGGACTTTGGCTAATGACATTTCAGTTGTAACAAAATGTCCTGCACTAATGCAAGGTGTTAATGATAGGGGACACTAAGGCAGGTGGCTGAGGAGCGTAGAAAGTTCTCTGTACTTCCCTGCTATTTTTTTTTCTGGTACTGGGGATTGAACCCAAGGGCACTGTACTTCTGAGCTACATTCCCAATCCTTGTATTTTTTATTTTGAGAGAGAATCTCACTAGGTTGCCCATGTGGCTTGTAACTTGCAGGCTTTCTGCCCCAGTGTCTCGGTAGGTTCACAGGTGTGAACCTGCAGGTCACCATGCTTGGCTCTTACTCAAACTTTTTATAAATCCAAAACTATCCAAAAAATGTGTTAATCTAGCAACAACAAAAAAAAAGTAAAGTAAATTGAAACAAAACCTCAGACTCATTTAATTGGGAAATTGAGGGCCAGAAGGACTTCAGACATGTTTTAGAGAAGTATGGGGAACAGACTTAAATCTACTATGGTTAGGATCCTGAGGATGTGACCTGAGGTGTGGTCACATTTGAAAACCTCTGATCCAATCAAGAACCCGAATGACCAGTGATAACCGGAGCCCAGTTCTCAGTGTGCTCTGCCTCAGGTCATAGGCCGTGGGGGTCATGCCACAGAAGAGTGTGGTCCCTGCCCACACTCTGCACCTGGAGCTTCAAAGTCCACTGCATTTAGGTCTAAAAGTCCTCTGGTGCACATACTGCACCAGTCCCCACCCCAAATCCACATGATTCCACATGCCTCTTTGGCTAGACTGGTCTCTGGCTTTCTCTTGGTCTGAGAAATCCTTTCTCAGCAGGCTGTCCAGCTGTAACAGTGAAGATAGTTTTATGATTTCTTACATTTTAGCAACAAAGGTGTCCAGTGACTGCTGTGTCTAGAACTTGCTATTCCAGTTAGACGCACTGGTCATTTTAAATTGCTTCCTCTAGAACACATTAGGGTCCACTAAGTATAGATTTCGAGTATGTAAATTATATCTATTTTTTCAAATTATATTTCACTTTTTTAGGAATACTTCTGAAACTTTCTGAGTTCTGATTTCATAGCACAGAAGACTAGTGGACCAATGAGAGGCCGTCGGAGAGTCATATTTCCTTGCTTTAGAACAGTCTGGGATGCTTGATCTAGATGATCTTAAAAAAGAAAAATAGGTTAATATTCTTCCCCATTTTCATATTTCCAGAACTATTTAAAATGTTGAGTTTTATAAATTCAAGTGAATTTCAAAAAACGCACAGAGAACATTTTCAATTTATTGTTCCAAAAAGATGATTATGCCTGGTATGATGGCACACACTTATAATCCCAGCACATAGACTGAGGCAGGACAGTCACTGAGGGTTCAAGGCCAGCAAAATGCTGTCTGGGGGAGGAAAAAAATATATATATAATTTTGTAGTATGCAATATTTCCCATTTCAGGTTTTAATATGGTAAAAATATTGTATTATTAGCAAACGGCAGGTAACAATTTTACACCCTATATTTACATTTCCTATAAAGTTTAAGAAATATTTATGAGGACTCCAGCGAACTACTGAGGAGGGCATGGGAACCAAGAAGAGGGTATAGACAACCATATTTTCTTGTCAGGAGCAGGCGGGCAAAGTGAAGCTCCAGAGTGTCCCTTACTGTTGGGCACGCCACTGGCTTGTGTTTCCCTCAAGGGAAACCAGTGTTCGGTTTGAGGAAGGCGAAGGATGATAGGCAAAGTGGGAAACAGGCTGGTCATAGGAGGGGACCCTCAAGCATCTCTGGAGCTAACAGTCCCTGTTGGCAGGATCTTGGGATCAGAACTTTTCCCTCTACCAATCTGAGGACAAGTACTAAGGCAGAAATCACTCAGATATCTCATCAATCCAAACATTATCCTAGAGCAACTGTGTGTATGAAATGCTAATCCCCTTAAGATGCAACTAATTATGTTATTATTACACTTAATTAATCTGTGGCTTTCCTCCACTTACTTTTCTGAGGTTGAGCAAAGCTACTGTAGAGATAGACAGAATGGTCTATGCCTCATCAAATCAGCTACTCTGGAGACTGAGGCAGGAAGATTACAAAAGCAAGACCAGCCTAGGAAACTTACTGAGAACTTACTGAATCTAAAAAGGGCTGGAGGTGTAGTTCAGTGATACAGCACCCACCCAACATGTGAGAGGCCCTGGGTTTGATTCCCAGAACCACTAAAACAAAATGGGGAGTGGGGGAATACACTGTGGGGTGGGGCCACTTTTAAATCACTTCTTTTCCCCTGACTTTTATCTGTAGTAGAGACTTCATCAACTTGGGAAATACAAGTACCATGGCATCAATTCCCTTCCTTCTGGCGTGCATTGGTTTGGAGGGATAGCTTCTTCCTGGTGCCTTTGAATGTAGGTTCTGGTGATGGTGGTGGAGAGGGTGAGGGGGCGGAGCAACACCATTCAGAGCTGCCAAGCCGTGAGCTGCAGCTGGCTTGCAAAGGGCAGGCCTAGAGTGGCTCACCAGCAGTGGCAGTGCGTTGTTTTGAGTCATCTAACTGCCTCCCCCACCTTGTTCCTTTTATGACCACCTGAATTGCCAGGTACCTGTCAAGGATCAAAGGTTCACAAAACGGTCTTACTGTTTTATTCCCCGAGAGTAAATATTTACTCAGTGGCTATTATACTGTATCATATCCTATGTCATGTCACATCCCCATGTTAGACTGAAATGTTCCCAGTGATATTAGTAAATTAATGGTAGTAACACACTAGCTTGGTTGAGTCCTTAAAGAAGGCTAGACTTTAAAGACATGGAGTGGTTTAGGTAAGGACTTCTGTCTTGAGAACAGAGGAAGGAGGGAAGCAAAGCATGATAGGATCTATGGATTTTTAAAAAAAGTTTTCCAAGTAAATGGTGTAGACAAGTGCATATTTTTTACGTGAATTGACATTTAGTGATTTCCAGGAGGTATTAAAGAGAAAAAAAATAAGCATAAATTTTCCACTTAGTAAAAGAAAGAAGGAAACATAAGGGGAAAAAAATACTTTTTTATGGGGGGAAGATAATAGGGATTGAATACAAGGGCACAGTAACGCTGAGTCAGCCCTTTTTGTGTTTTGGTGCTTTGATACAGGGTCTGACTGAATTGCCCATGGTGGCCTTGAATTTGTGATCTTCATGCCTCAAACTCCGAAGTAGCTAAGATTATAGGCATGTGCTACTATGCCCAACTTCTGCTTATCATCTTAAAAAGAAAAAGGAAAGATAGAAGAAAAGAAGCATAGCTGGGTGTGGTGGTGCACACCTGTATTTCCAGTACTCTAGAGGTTGAGGCCAGGAGGACTGGGGAGTTCAAGGCCAGCCTGGGCTACACAGTGAGACCAAGGCCAGCCTGTATTGCTAGTGAAACCCTGTCCCAAAACCACAGCAATAAAGGAAGGGAAAAAAAGAAGAAGAAAGGAAGGAAAGGAAAGGAAAGGAAAGGAAAGGAAAGGAAAGGAAAGGGGTATAAATCTGTTACTAGCCGTTACCAGGTAGCAAAAGGAGAAGGGGTTATGTGAGTAGGACTCACGTACTGTCTATATCTGTTTACATAGTTTTGGCTCTTGTCATCTTTTTGTTCCACATTTTAAAAAACAGCAATCAATAAATATAGGAAATGAAGGATCTTAAATCTCAAAGCCAAATGATACTTGATTATACTTTAAAGAAAAGCAAAGAATCTAAGGATTTACCCTATATATTCAGTCTTGGAAGAGATCGGGAATCTTAAAAGACAAAGGAGGATTAGAATGAAATCCTGAAGTATTTGTGTAGTGATGTGAACAAAGCAACTCTGAAATAATCTTAGACCCACTCTAGAATCAAATGATGATTGTTTTAGGGAGCCAGGAGTCTCACTGAGGAAGAAAGAACACAGAGATATGAAGCAGGAGGGGAAAGGATGTGGTGGGATCAATTGGAATTAGAAGTATAGCTCTAGGCTCACTTCTGAAATACATACATGTGTAAACATTGTGTGCGGGTGTGCAGTGCACGTGCTTTTATATCCAGCTTCATTCTGTCCTTCAGGGGGTCAAGTAGCAGTGGCCTGCTAATAGCAAGAAGCACATCTTGTGGCCTGTAATATCATATCCCATGGACAGGAACTAGGAGTATTTAGAGAAATGACAGATTAAAGGGCTGGGGCAGAATAGGAAAAATTGGGGACTGGAATATCTTACTGCTGTCCCAAAGTATGAAATTGCTCAAGGAATGATGGGTGTCGGGGCACAAGTGTCACCTTGAAGGGACCCCCCCCACGGGCCAAGCCTGAGACAGGCTCAACAGTAATGACAGTGAAAACTGACAAACCACCAGGGAGAAGAGGAATTCATACATTCACATTGATAACACTAATCACTAGATGAATGAACAGGAAAAAGGGAGAAGGTGCTTACAGTGGACTTTCCAGGCTGCCTGGTGAATGTGGAGTGCCTGCTGGAGCTAGGAAATCACTCTTTCCTAGCGGTTGTCATAAAGATCCAAACTGGCTAAGTCAGGAATGAATGCCATTTCCAGGGGGAAATTATGATATGGAGCAGAACATTTGCATTGTCTTAAAGTGTGGCCCCCCAAAATTGCAAGTTCTAAAAACAAAATGGGGAAACCAGGCAACACCTTGACTGTGTGATCAAAATGAACTCACCAGCAAGGGGCAGGGGACAGCATTACCTTCAAGTGTGACATACTGAGAAGGGCACAGCACAAGCTGTGTGGTGTTCCAGATCATGTAACCTGAGTTCAGCCAGGTGGAGACAGCAGACAGATCCATTCTTTAAAAAAATTAAAAAGGAAGAGCATGGTGTTGTAATCTTCAAAAAATGTCAGAGTCATAAAATGATTTTTATAAAAAGATTGTGATTAAATTATATGGCCAATTAAGAAACAACTGATTATAGAATGGATCCTGCACTTGAAGAAAAATAATGACATTACTGGGTCAGTGGCAAAATAGGAATATTAGATATAACTATTAATGTTTGTGTTGGTGTTGAATTGTTTAAAGATGATAATCCCTGTATACTGTAATTACTGTGCACTGTGATTATGTAAAAGATGGTAAGCGACTACCAATAAGTATTTAAAGGTAAAGGAGCATAATGTAACTATGTAAACTATGTCCAAATAGTTCAAGAAGGGAAGAGTTTTAGGGAGATTGCATGAGGCAATGCAGACAGGAAGGAGCTCTATGTCTGTGTGTAATTTGTGTATGTGTGTGTGTGCATGTGCATATACACAGGACAGTGTACAAAGAATAAAGCAAAAGGGATAAAATGGTAACAGACAATCTAGGTAAGTGGCAGTTTTGAAAAAGTTTCCCTAATGTGGAAATGGTTGCAGGTATTTCTATACTTTTATTTTTGTAAGAAGTGACAGCAGTTTGTGGATTCTTGGATATTCTAAGTCGGAACACCCTAAAGTGGTGATGACAAACATTACAGTTTTCAATGACACAGATATGCCACTGCAGCACATGTGCCATAGGTTCGCCACCACTGCCCTGTGCTGCTCAACTTTACGGGGCACCTTGTCTTTCATAGACAGAGATCTTGAAAATTACAGCATGTGTCTCTACTGTCTTCCTGTGTGCTTGCTCCCTCACCAAAAAGAGGACACACAAACGGCAAAAAATGGTGTTTAAAAATATCAATTTGAAGGTGAAACAGAGTTTGACCGCAATTCCAGCTTGTTACTCAGTGTATGGCACTAAGAAATTACCCTCTAAGCCTCAGGGTCCTTATCTTTAAGTTGTGTATGGTAGTATTTGGCTCTAAGCCTCAGGGTCCTTATCTTTAAGTTGTGTGTGGTAATATTTGGCTGAGGGATCCAAGGTCAGATTCCTACAAGGGTTGGGGAGGACTCAGGCTGGCTGGGGAGCATGTGCACACCCACGAGGCTGTTCCCACTGGGCTCTTGTGGTTGTCTTGCCCAGGTACCTCACATTTCCCATTTAAGAACATTTGGAAGTCTGATGTTTTTTTGTTTTGCAAAATCATCAGATTTTTTATGTACAATGAATTAAAACTTAAATAAGAAATCCTGTTGGTGAGTTTGGTCAGCTGCAGGCGATTTCTCCAACGCCAGGTGCCACTTTGAGGAGATGACACAAGGCCACCAAGCTGAGCATGGAGCTGGGTGACCCAGCGGCTGGGGAATCCTCTGTGGCTGGCTGTCCCTGGCAGTATTTGCTGTTTGTTTTGTTATAGTTGGGGCTTGGGTAGAATTGAAACAACACTACTGTGACTCCATACAGAACATGAGAGAATTTAAGATTTTCTGTTTCTAAGGCCTGAAAATGGTTAAACTACTGGCTATTATGATCTACTTTGTAAGCAGTTAGGAGTTAAAACCTCCCTTTGGGAGATTGCCTGTGTAAACAGGTGCAGCCAAGCAGCTGAACAAAAGAGAGATATCTGGGATCTACAGATAGTTAATAAACCAATTATTAAGCATTCAAGTAAGAAAGAACTTGACTAAGCAGTGGATGTCAGTTTGCCAAACCATAGGGCATTTTATCTAGGATTTTTTTTTTTATCTTGGTTGGAAAAAACCTACAAGACTTAGTCTCCTTATAATCTTTCCCTCCCCAAATGTCAATGTGGTTACATAACACATGAGAATTACTATTTAAATAGGATGTTGGCATAAGAACAGTTTAATAAAGCTGTTCCAGGGAGACTATAGTATGTGACTGTATAAACACATTCAGCTCTGGATTCTCTAATTTGCAATTACACATTGTTGATAAACAACCCAAGACTATTTTTGTCTGACCGGTGTAGTGTGTCTCTTGTTGGCAAGATATATACTATATATTGTGGCAGAGGTGTCAGATGTAGAGTTTCTATTTCTGAAAAATAACACTTTCTCTTTCTGAAGAGTCCCACATGTATTCATTATGCAAAGCTATTGACTATAAGATGATTGGTTTATATTTTAAATTCCACAGTTTGGAGTTTGTGACACATTTTAAGAGCTCTGAAAAAAGGTGGTAATGGATACATCACAGGCTGCTTTGTCCTGAACAGCCGCTAGAGTAAAATATTTAGTGTCTCTTTCACTACTAGGGTGACATTTTCCTGCGGCCTGAGCATGCAGGTTACAAGCTAGGTATTCCCCTGGCTATCAATGATTCAACAAATGAAGGTAAATTTGAGCTCCTGCAAAGGCTGTAGTAACTTAGCTCTTCTGAAGTGTCAGATGGTGACATGTTTTATTTCCTCCTCATGTTGGAGCCTCCCGTAGAACACTATCAACACTAACATTTATTGTACCTTCCCTTGGGTCAAGTTTTGTACCACAAGCTTCCTGTATATTAGATCTTTTCATCCTCATGGTAACCACAAAAGGCAGGCACTGCTTATTATTTTACCCATTTTACCCATGGTAAACTGAGGACTAATGATATTACTTATTTTTTTCTATGCCCACATAGCTTTCTGGGTGCAGCATTCTTTTCCAGATAGCTAGAATGGCTGCTAGGGATGCTGTGCCATTGGAAGTGACCTTGGGAAATGAACTTATACTTGGTTCCTGAACCAGCTCAATGGCAACCCTGTATGTGACATTGAGCAATTCATATGTACTCCTCTTAGCTTCAATTTGCATATCTTTGAAATGGGGCCATTGGGGATAATTTACTCATAATTAGGGGAGATTTAAATGTAATAAAGAATGAGAACAGTAGTGCAAACATGCAATAATAAACAATGAAATAGGAAAATATAAGAACTTAGGATGCACAAAAACCAAATAATGCTAAAAATTCCTGCTGACCAAAAGAGCTAACATGTCTTTTTTGGGTGCCATATAGATAGAGTGGCCTTAGCTTATAATATAATATCATTTTCTGCAACTTTTACTCTTTTCTAAATATTTAGGCATACTTCTTTTTCCTATTATCTATGGAAAAGCTTATTTAACAACTGAGCTATTTACTGTCTGTGTTCTCAAGAGGGGGCCAAGGCTGCACAAAGCACGCAGTGCCTTGAGAGCTTGTGTTATGGATGAGTGCACATGCCCTGCATACCACGGTGGCATATTTTAATATATTGGTCCCTATGAAAGATTATTTTTGGTCTATTGTTTTAATTGGGGAAGATTTCAAATATATACATAAATAGAAGCAATAGTTCAACACACCACCTTGTTCATGGCCATGGCTGGCATTGATTCATCTATGACTCCATCCATCACCTCTGTTCTCTGCAGAATTGCAAAGCAAACGTGACCAATGAATGCATCCTTCCATTTCATCAGGCTCTGAAATTTATGTTGTTTTACTTGTTCATATCATAATGTAACCAAGGAAGGTTGTTTGCTAAGCAGACTTTGAGGAGAGCAGAATTGCATTTAAGTAGTCAGGGCTGGATGTAATGGCAGACACCTATAACCCCAGCACTATGGAAGGCTGAATGAGGTAGGAGAATCCCAAGTTTTAGGCCAGCCTGAATAATTTAGTCACTGAGTGATAATCTGTGAAAATAAAAATGAATGAATGAATGAGTAAATGGCTGCATATGTAGCTCAGGATAAAGGCTCTAGGTCAGAAGTGGTAAACCTTCGTGTTGGCAGGTGTACCACAAGGGACTGTTTGTTATCAACAGCTCTAAAAGATTCACCATCAGCAGACATGAAGATCAGTGGAATAGATTATAAGATAGGACCACAACTATAAACACACTCAGCCACCTTATCTTTGACAAAGGGCCCAAACATGTTCATTGGAAGAAAGAGAAGTCTCTTTAATAAGTGGTGCTGGAAAAACTGGCTCTCCATATGCCAAAAACTAAAACTAGACCCATGCTTATCACCATGTACTAAAGTCTAAATAGATCAAAGACAGAAATATTAAAACAGAAACACTAAATTTGCTGGAAGACAAAGTAGGTAGAAATCTTGAAAACATAGGGGTAAGCAGAGAATTCATGAACAAAAATCAAACCACACAGGAAATACTTCCTAGAATCAACAACTGGGATCGAGTCTTATTAAAAAGTGTTTGCATATCAAAAGAAATGTCCAACAGAGTGAAAAGAAATCCCATTAATTGGGAAAATATCTTAATCAACTGTCCCTCAGACAAAGGACATCTATCTAGAACATATAATTTTTTAAAAATCAGACACCAGAAATTCAAAGAGCCAATCCAAAAATGGGCATCTGAGATGAATACACACTTCTTAGCTGAAGAAATACAAATGGCAGATAAATATATGAAAAAATGTTGAGCATCATTGGTCATTAGAGAAATGCAAATTAAAACAACATTGAGATTATTGAGATTACATCTCACTCCAGAAAGAATGTCCAGGATCAAGAAAACCTCCAATAACAAATGCTGGGGGGGCTGTGGGGAAAAGGAACTCTTCTGTTGGTGGGAGTGCAGACTGGTGCAGCACTGTGGAGGTCAGTCTAGAGGTTCCTCAAAAAGCTGGGATTAGAAGTCCCATTTGAACAAGCTATTCCACTTCTGGGCATACCACAGGGATGTATGTGTACCCATGTTTATAGCAGCACAATTTGTAATATCCAAATCTTGGAAACAACCTAACTTTCCATCAACTGAGGAATGGATAAAAAAGATGTGGTCTTTTTATACAAAAGAGTACCACTCAGCTATAAAGAAAGATTATACTGAGATGTTTTAGGTAAATAGATGTGACTTGAGACCATACTCATGTGAAATAAATCAAACTCACATGTGTAAATACTGTCTTGTCTCCCTAGTGTCAGAAACTGAAAGAGTAAATAAGATAAAAAAAATCTTCAATAAATACTGTGAAAGGTTAAGAAACTGCTCAAAGGGGGAAAAAATAACTCAGATAGGGAAAAGGAGAAAAGAATGAAGGGAAAAGATAAAAGATATAAATTTTTATATATACACTTAAGATAGCTAAGATGATTGTACTACTAATTCTATTAGCTCTTGAAATAAAACCGTTAACATTAGTAGGATTAGATCAATTTTGGATGTTTATATCTGGTAATCTGAGCAACTCTTTGGAATAACTATGCAAAATAACAACATTAATTATGTTTCTACCACCTTGTTTTAAAACCCTATATTGTTATTGTTTTGGGCTCTTTGTGATTGTTATTTGTTTGTCTCTGTTGTTTTTTGGTTTTCTTGTATTTTGCTTTGTTTTGTTTTTCCTTCTAATACAGAAAGGATAGATGTACATGTATGCATACCGAGAACTTCTCCTAAATGATTTACAAGTATTGATTTTATTATGTGTAATAGTATGAACAGCTACTTTTAAGAAAATGAGACATTATGTTAGTAGCCATGGCTGATTTTCTATTATCTTGTTTTGAATGCTTTTATCCTTTTTTATTGGTTTTATTCTGTTTTCTATTATTTGATTTCAATATATGTGATGGTATGGACAGCTGTTTTGAAGACAACAAGAGACATTATGGTAGCCATTGTTGATTTTCCTGTTGTCTGGTTTTGAAGGACGGTAATGCTTTCATTCTTCTGCTTTGATAAGTTTTATACTGTTTTGTTTTGTTTGAATTCATTGTGTATAAAGATATAGACAACTGTTTCCAGGAGAACAAGAGACATTGTGGTAATCATGGTTGATTTCCTGTTGTCTTGTCTTGAAATCCTGTGTTGCTTGCATTGTTTTGTTCTGACCTGCTTTGTTCCATTCTGTTTTGTTTTGTTTTGTTTCATACTCTTTAAAATAAATAATAATAAGAAAAAAAGATTTATTATCACTGGTCTAGGTTCTAGTTTCAATCCTTAGTACTATTTTTTTAAAAGGTTGCTGCTTATAATTCTTCACTTGATGATTAAAAAAAAGGTGATGGATTTTTATTTTAATTAGGGTGTTTTTTAGTGTTTGACTCTCTTGTGGTCTTGAAGTTATTTTCATCTAGAAAACATAAAGTGTCTTAGATGACCATCATTCTCTGAAACCTTACCATGAGCTAGGAGACAGATGATGGGAGAGAAGAATGCAGGGTGTGGATTCAGATTAGAAGATGTGGGAATCCGTGTGCCTCTGCTTCTTGAGAGGTCTAAGAACTGGGATATAATATTGAATTCTGAACACAATTCTTTATTTGATAAGTTTCTTTTTTTTTGACAGGTATGTGCCACTACACCCCATTTATTTGGTAGTTCTTTATTAAAGGTCTTCTATGTGTCAGACATTTCTCTCAGTAGTAGAGTTATTGCAGAAAATAAAACAATCATCTACTTTTCAGTGACTCATTTAGATTGCATCCTTTGAAGCTATGTGAAAACTTTCTGCAAGCTGTGAAATAGAGTTACTTTTATATTCTTACTCTGTTTTTTACTTGAAAACCTATGTTCCCACCAATTTCGGGCTTATAATAGTTCATAATAAACTGAGTTTTATTTGGTTGGAATATTATGGTTTTCTGATATCTATGTGTCTCATTTCACTTTTGATGAAATGCAACCCTAAAATTCCTTACTCCATAAATATCTGAGTCCCAAATAATGTGCACCGGGCTGAGAGTTATACATAAGATTAAGATTTCCAAGGATAAGGTGTTGGAAATGCAGCTCAGAGGTTGAGCTCTTGCCTACTACTAGCATGTGTGAGGTCCTAGGTTCTATCCCCTAACCAAATAAAGATTCCCAAGAATGCTGTAAAACAGGGACCATGTACATTTTATACATGAGGGAATAAGGCTTATATTCATATTTTGCCCCAGATCCTGTAGGGGGTTAAGTGGTAGAACTGGGATTTTAACTCCTATGAGTCTTTATCTATTTTCAGACAGGAGTCCTTAACCATTTCCACGGTCCCACTTGGGAAATACAAAGGATAAGACATGGTCCTGAACTTTTAGAATTTTTTCATCTATATTGGTGACAAAACAGCTGTAATATAAGCCAGAATATGAAGAGTGTTTTGGGCAGTAAGTTGTTGGAGTGCAAATGACAAAGCCATTAATTACATTGGAATCTGACAATCTGGAAAAGAATGGAGGAGTCTTTTTGACTCTGTGACTCTGTGAGTGTCCCTGTGTGTGGCCAGAGGGTAGTTAGAGTGAGGGTGAAGTCTTTAGTGGAAAAGGCCAAAGCAGATATTGCCACTTCCAGTTCTAATAGATGTGTGAAACTCTAGACCTGTGATGATGAACCTTTTAGAGCTTTCAGTGATTAAAAAAGAAAAGAAAAGAAAAGAAAAGAAAAAGACCACTATGGCACAAGTGCCACAGGTTTGCCACCACTGCTCTAGACACTTGCATAATGGAGCATGGCAGCTTTTAAAGGCAACCTGAAAATCTCACGATTGCCATCTGACCTATGGCAGCCATCTGGTGGGTCACTGATTCTCAGAATATGTGGAGTATAATTGTATCTAATCTAGATGCAAAATTTTAAATCTCACTTAAAACATTGTTATTCTTATTGATAGTGCAAGCTACTAATACTCAAACTGCAGCAAGTATGCAGAACGTTTCAGTCCTCACGTGATCTACAAACCACACAGACTGAGCTGTATTGGTGACAGTGCAGCAGTGCCCAGGGTTTACGCCTGAGAGTACTGAGCTACAGATGCCCGTGGACAGGTCTCCAAGATGAAGGAGGAAAATGTTGGTGGGGACTCCTGAGTATGGGTTGGGGTGAAAGCCAGCCATGAACACAGAGACTTTCATGCTGAGAAGGTTTAGCAGAGAGGACTTGGTGGTGGCCCACTTAGTAGCCAAAACACCAATGTTGGGTCTCCAGTATAGTTCGGTTTTTCACTGATAGATATGCCAAGACAGTAGGCATCACAACTCTGAAATATCTCAAGACATGACATTATGTAAATTTAATGCATAATTTGTGTGGAGTGCCTTTTAAAACATAATTAAAGATTTTAATTAGCTCCAGATATCTAAAGTAAATCTCAAATCAATGTGACATTTGAAGGTTTTTCTTCAGTTTGGCAGTATGCAGACACTTTGGATTTATTCCTAACTTGGCTAATTTGTGAATTATTTAAGCTCCTTGGTCATTCTCGATGCATTTCACTTTATTTTTATGCTTAGTTCCATTTTCTTTCTTTATAAAAAGAGCTCTGGGAAACCAAGGGGATTAATATTTTGCAATATCGTGATCAGTTAGATTTGCTCTTTTTTGAGAATGTATTCCTGGCAGGATCTGTTTGCAGACAGGAGAGAGTTTACTTGGGAGCATGTGGACAGGCAGCAGGTAAGATGGCAGGAGGGGGAGCCCCTCTAGACAACTGTCCCTCACCAGATCTTCAGGGCACAGTGACAGCTGGCTCTGTTTCCGAAATAAGGGACTGAGTTTCCGGACTCGACTCAGAAGTCGATAGTGTGCATTCACTAAAATCAGATTAATTTGGGAGCATTTTTTAGCTTACTCATATGTTGAATATCGCAAGTATTTATAATGGTATTAGTAACAGTCAGATCAAGTTATAAGTCATATTATAACAATAGGGTTAAAGAAATATTTTGAGTTTAGTTGTATTCAAGAAAGTCATTTTCACTCTGCAGATAGGGGGTTGAAGTCCAGGTCTGTGGAAAAGGGGGAGTGTAGAAGAGGGGAAAAAAAGCTCAAACATTTTTGTTAATCTTTTACTTCACTCCAGCATATAAAAATACATATTTTCTGTATACTATATGTGCCTGGGGGGTGGTTAGGGAGGAGATGGGTCATATATTACTAAGCAAACCCAAGCCTTCCTCACTGTCAGCTGCCCCCCAAAAGGTGCTGTGAGTGTGGGTGGGGTGGTGGTCTGGCGACCTTTATTTTACTTTTAAAAGCCATCATTTTTCAAGCTGAAATAGTGTTGTTCCACAATGAGATTTCAGAGAGAGGGTAGATGACTTTGACTTGCTGGGTCCCACTGCTCTGCTCTGCAGGGGAGGCTGGTGAGGGGGACATCTTGGGAAAGAAACCACCAGGCTAGTCAAGGCTGGGGAGGAGGGGTGACAAAGGCCATGAGAAACCCTGGTAGCTTCCTCCTACTGTACAGAGGGCAAAATTTTTGGTAAAGTCAGGGACCTGGATTCTAGAAGGTGGGGCAAACTCTGGCAAGGGCATACAGGTGTCTGCAGCCAGGAACTCCAGTTTATATCCTGCCATTTCCTTAGTTTCTATAGAGAGCCCTTGCCAGTCCTTGTTGTGGTCTGGGAAGTTTATATTTGTAATCCATGGAAACGTTATTGGAATTCTAGCGAGTTAATTCCAGTCTACCACTTCCAGTGGGACCCAAGGTGAAAATAAAGACACTAAGGTATATTTGTAGTTGTGGGGAGCCAAGGGGGTCCTAAGTCCAGTTAGGATGATGCTAACCACAACAAAGGCCACTAACTAGGGCTGAACCCAGGTTTTATTTATTCATCAAGAGAGGAGAGATGAGCGACTTAGTTGTGGCGGGAAGTACATGAGTACTGTGAGCTGGGCTAGGTAGGAGACCTGAAATCACCTCTGTAATATACAGAGAGAGAAATGCAGAAAGAGTGATCTGCATAACATAATTCAAGATAGAATCTCAGTATGTAATGTTTTGAGGTCAGTGATTCAGCTCTGATGTGCAACTTTTTATGCACTGAGATGTCACAGCATTTTTCTGAAGACTCATTCCCAGTCGACAGCATGGAGCCTGGCTCTCCCTCCTACCTAGCTCACATATGCTTCTTGGGAGCTACAGGGTGGGGCAACACTGATCTGTCACCTTACTTCAAAGATTACACATCAACACCTCAGCTAGACCGATTTGCATTACTTAAAGCCAGTTGAGAGTTAAGGAAAAATCCTAACCAGCTGCACATATCAATACATGGAAATGGGGCCAGGTTTAGCCAAAATGGAGATAATTGCTCTTCTTTCAAGGAGAGTAGTCCAAGTGGTCCTCCACAAGTTTCCACACTGTAAGCCCTTGAGTAGAGAGACTAGAGAGTTGGAATTGTTGGGCACCAACTAAAGACACAATGTACATTCAACTGTGTGTCTCTTAGTTATTTGTTTTCTCAGATATAAATTGAATTAATTATATTTTCACCAGCATGCCATACACGGATGTTATTAGGTACAATTAAGGCAGTGAGTGTAGTGATTAAGAGCACAGACTATGACAAGGAATTGTGTTACTAGCTAGATGGCCTTGGGCCAAGAACTTCTTATAATGTCAGTTTCCTCATCTATAAAATGAAGGTAACAATTTGACTGGACAAATGAAGTAAGATAATGCAAGTTAAGAGCCCAGCGCAGAGCCTGATGCATATAGATTTAGACCTCTAATTGCTCACAGCTGCCATTTCAAGTGAAAAATTGAAAACTTCAGAAATCTTGAATCAAAAGTATTATCCAAAGCAATTAAATCTATTACATCTGTAGGAGACACTTGGACACACTCCTGTGATTTGCTCAGACCCTGAAAGCCTAAACAGAATTTCTGACTCTTGGTAGGAAACTCTACAGATTGTGCAAGGCAATGCAAGTACATCCAAACATATAAAATATTAACTGTATGTTTGAAGTATCACCTTGGCTCGAAACTTAGGGTATGAACTCTGCTGTCCGGGAAGAGTTTGTAATCTAAGCTGAGTTTAAATACAGCCAAGGAGATAGTAGCTAAATATCAGATGTGGCCCTCATCCCTTAGACCTCAGAGATCTGGAATTTGTCAAGGTGCTAACTTTTGGGTGGAAAGGGAAGTTAGGTTCTCTTGAACAGTCTCAGGCATACAGTATAGTCTAAGAATGGAATCAAGTTGGTGCTCTGATCATACTTGATATGCTACTTGATCGTATACAGTGTCCACTTAAAGATATACTTGAGCTATATTTATGTTTTTACTTTCAGCCGAAGCCACAGCTTTGGATTTGGATCACTAAAGTGGAGTTGGGTAGGATCACTGAGGAAAATTACTAATTTAAATCATTCTTGTCACTGACCTCTGTCCAGGTGCTTGGGAGTAGATGTGATCCTAATACTCAGAGGCACCTTTTCTCCCACTTTTAACGGCACTACGACAACTCATAAGGGATTTGGGGACAAAGACAGCTGCTTGAATTCATGCTGTGTAACCCTGAGTCACATTATTGAGGATAATCACTTCCCTTTGGGTGTATTATAAGGATTTCCCGAAATGTACCCTAACGTGAGCAGCTGCTGATTGTCTAGAAGGAGTGGCTAGGTGTTATCAGTTGCTATTTTAGAAAGATGATCAGAGAATTGTGATTCTTCTTTCAGTACAGATGTTCTTTCCCAAAATAGAGGTTTTTAGCTCATGTGTATAATCCCAACCATTTAGGAAGATTAAGAAGATCGAAAGTTCAAGGCCAGCCTGCGTGATTTACTGATAGTAAGATCTTGTCTCAGAACAAAACAAACCAGGCATGGTGGTGCTGCCTGTAATCCCAGCACTCAGGAGGCTGAAGCAGGAGGATCACTGTGAGTCAGAGGCCAAATTGAACTGCATTGTGAAACCAAAAAGACAAAAGCAACAACAAAAACAAACAAAGAGGGCCTGGGTATATAGCTCAGTGTAGAGTGTTCCTGGGTTCAATCTACAAAGGACTGCAAAAAAAAAAAACCACACATTTTGTTTATTATTTTATTTTGTGATGCTGAGGATTGAATGCAGGGCCTTGCTCATACTAAGCCCTCTGCCATTGAGTTCCACATGTATTATTTACAAAGCTGTATAATAGGACACAGTTTTGATGTTTGCCCCTCCACCCCATGTTTAATTTTGGAAAGCATTTCCTGTGTTTCTACCACTATCATTTTTAATGGCCACACTGAAGTCATTAAAATTTATAAAAACGTTATCTTTTTGAACTTTCAAATAGTCTCTTCCTGCTTTCTGTAGCTCACTACAATAATAAATTTTTTTATCTTTTTTTAAGAATAGAGTTTCTTGGGCCAGAGATTTTGCTCAGCAGTATAAGCGCCTGCTGGCAAGCGTGAGGTTGTGAGTTTGATCTCCAGTACCAAAAAAAAAAAAAAAACACTCCAAAAAAACAAAAAATAGAATTTGTTTCCCCTATTCCAAGGGTGCAACTTGGGGCTTTGCTCCTATTAGAAAAGTACTATATTCTACTAACCAGCTATCTATTTGAAAGACAGTACCTCCACAGTAAAATAAGACCCATGATGACCAAAACTTTACCTGCCTTGTTCGTCAAATTCACCTATTCATTGAAAATCATGACTGGTATATTATATATCCTATAAAGTTTTTGTTGACTATATAAAAGACTAAGCCAGGGATATAGTTCAGTGGCACACTGCCTGCCTGGAAAATGCAAGGTCCTGAGTTCAATTCCCAATACCCCCTCAAAATATATGTATGACTAATGCTAAGATGTAAATATAGAAGTGAAAGAATGACCAAAATAAAAGAAAATTTTGGCATAAAAAAAGAATAGCTTCTTGGTTGAATTAGAAAAGTGTCTGTCAATGAGATGCTTAGTTCAAATACGTCTTTAGTGTTCTTGATACAGACACACTGTTTTTCTTTCTTTTTTTTATTTAAAGAGGAAAAAACAAAACAAAATAAAACAGAATAAAGGGTAGCGACAATACAGTATTTCAAGGAAAAAAAGAGGAGTACAACAGCAATAAAACCTAAGAAATTATTACTTGACTAATTACATACTGACTTCTTTGAAATAGTTGTTCAAATTACAAAGTTAAAACATATAAAGTAGACATTCAAACAGTGAGACTGTTAACAGGTCTGCTCCACGATCTGACAAAAACAACAATATGGTCATCCATCTTACCCACTCAAATATACATGCAATTATATCAATAGGGTAATATTAAACACAACCAAACAGAGCAATGCAGATCACAAGAAAGCAATGTAAGACATAAATTTCAAAGCTAGACAATTGGAGATATTCACTCTCTATCATATTGACTCTTGTTTTCTTCCAAATAGTTGTCCAGATTGTCACATACAGGGAATTCACATGAAACAACCTAGTATGGAATTGATCTGAGCAGGAC
>PVJX010019734.1:0-34537 GCA_004027295.1 Dolichotis patagonum | reverse complement strand
AGAACTTACTAAGTTGTATGCATTCATTGTATACAATGTAAAGTAAGGCTTTATAAATGCCACTTAAGTTGTAAGGTATATTTTCAAGATAAAATCTATTATGAGAATTATATTTTTGGGCCAGGGATTTAGCTCAGTGGCTTAAGTGCCTGCCTGGCAAGCGCGAGGTCATGAGTTTGATCCCTGGTACCAAAAAAAACAAAAAAAAGAGATGTGAATTCAGGTCTGCTCTGTGAGGGTCACAAGTGTCACACACATTAGAAGCTGGACTGGTTAATGCTGACTTCCCGCCTCTGCTAGTGAACGGACCTCTCTAAGTGATCAGCTGCCTCTTTGACCTCAAAGAAGGAAGAACAGAGAAGCTGGGACGGACGGGCGGAGTGCAGGAATCTGGGGGCTAAGTCATGGGGTGCAGATCGAGGACAGGGGAGACCGCCACCTGCTCTGCTTACTGTGCAGGGGGTGGACGGGGTCAGCGCAGGGTTCACAGAGCCCTCCGGTCCGTCACTCAGTGGACACCCATGCACACCCCGAGCTCAGGACCCTGCCCCAGGAAGCAGGGGAGGGGTAAGGACTAGGAGAGTGGCGTGGATGGTGGCACTGGGAAGGGTGTGTGTGTGTGTGTGGAGGCTTGCTGGAAAACAGAACAGGAACTGGTGAGGGCTGGAGAGAATGGTGAGGACATAATACTCATAACCACTGTCTGGTCAGAGGGGTCTGAAAGTGGCTGAGATGGTGAGAAAGGAGACCACAGGCTGAAGCCCAACCCAGAAGCACAGGGCATTCTAAAAATGGCAGGGAAGGGCTGGGGATTTAGCTCAGCAGCCTAAGTGCCTGCCTGGCAAGCACGAGGTCATGAGTTCGATCCCTGGTACCACACACACACACACACAAATAAATAAATGTAAAAATGGCAGGGCAGCCTGCACGCGACGTGGGAGCCTGGGACATCTCTGGAGGAGAGCAGGTCCCAGCAAGAGCTAAGGATCCTGCCAAGATGGTGACAGCCTGGGTGCCCAGGTAGGGAGACGATGCAGGCTTGGGAGTGCACACATTACCTACCTGCCTTGCCCATGACACCCAGGTGTGCCCCCGAAGCACGTAAAGTCACAAACACACAAACGCTCTTGAAAAGCCTCGCTAGAAACCGATGTGAAAGGGACCCCTGGTATAAAATACTCCTTTTAGTGCAAACCAGGAGGACTTCGTTCAGAGGTTTCCTTGGAGGAAATGATAACTGCTGGAAGCGAAAGCCCAGGAAGCACACCGACCTCCAGACACTGACTGTCACCATCTTCTTCCGGGAAGACACTCAGGACTGCAGGCGGCAGAGACCGAGGCGGAGCCCTGGGCCTCAGCACAGTGCCAGGGTGGGACTGCTCTGCACCCAGAAGCACCTTCTACACCCGGCTGCAAGGCCAGCCAGCTCCGGGGCTGGAGGAAACGCCGCGTGTGTACACATCCCCCGGCTGACTCCAGGCTGCATCTCCCCGTTACCCCTCACGTCCTCAGATACATCCCCACTGTTATTCCCTTCCTTTCTGCTAAGCTTTACCACACCTTTTACCTTCCTCCGTGCCCTGCCGCACCTGTCTTCAGGCCTGTGGAAATGTCCTGCTGGGCTGGCTGGGACACGCCAGCCAGGAAGCTGAAGGCCTATGGGACTCTTTAGACTTTCATTTCCAAACATGCCGAAGAAACCTCTACGACTTTCGCTGGGCTGGTCTAGGAGCTGGCTCCTGTCCACCATCACCAAGCCTGACTGCCTCAGAAAAACCGCTCTGAGACCTGCTCAGCTACCAGGGTCCACCAGCAGCCACTAACAGTTCCAGCTGCTAAATGACACTGTGTTTCCTTAGAAAAGCAGAATTCTGCTTAATAATGTATTTTCCCCAGATTAGTAAAGTACGTCTTGAAGATTTAAAGCATAATGTACTAGATATTGGAGCACTTTTAAAAAATTATTTTCGATCTTGTAGTAGCTGTCAGTGGAAAGGAAAATTGATTGACAGCTTTCAACAAATGGCAAAACTAAGCTTGGAGGCCACCAAGAAGGCTGGGCGAAAGTGTCCATGGGGACGGCCCCGAGCACCTTAACTCTGCCTCCGTGCTCAGAAGCTCCCTGGCTGGGGTGTCCCAGCCAGCCTGTGTTTTGCCTCCGTGTAGAGTAAGTGTTTTTGTTGTTGTTTCAGCTTTAACGCACATGAGGAACACAAAAGCACTCCAGTGCACTCCGTTAAAGACTGGTGCAAAGCGACGGGAACGCTGGGCTAAGTGTCCAGCAGAGGGGGATTTGGTAGGGATGACGACGATATGTCTTCCCCGCGACACATTTAAATTGTTTTTTATTTAAACATGCACCATATTTCTGATCATACCTGATGCATGTATGTATGTACCCATGCATTACACAGAGACACATACAAGGTACACACATACATATGTAGATAACATGTAATCATTTTGTGATTCAACCAACCCAAAGTGAAAATAGGAAAAGAAAGTTGCATTGGCACTGAAAATGTAAAGATCCTCTCCTTGTCACTGACTTCCAAATAAACACAGTGTAAGATCTGTTAACAGTCGTCACTGGGCTGTGTTACAAACAGCCCAGGGATGATTCAAAGAGTTTGGGAAGATGCGCATGGATTCTCCACAAACGCTATACCACTTTGCACAAGGGACTGAGCAAAGCGGGTTCTGCCGCCCCGCTGCCGGCAGGTGGGAGGCTGGGCTGGGATAGCCCGAGCTGTGCCCCGCCCCCACACTGAAGGACAGTCTGCCGAGGGCCACAGCCACCTGCTCAAGGTCATCGCTCACCAGGTGCCTGGGGTTCCCGTCCACAGCGGCTTTGAGGGTCTCAGAATCACCACCACTGCCTCCCATTTACTGTCACAGGCACTGGGGATGTGGACTCGGTCCCTGTTCCCCAGCCCCCTGAAGGCCGCAGTGCGAGGAAGGACTGTCATCTGGAAACACAGCTGAACGTGCCGGGGTGCTGGGGATGGCTGGGTCTAAAGACCCAGAAGGCTCCTGTGTTCAGAGCTGGGGCTTTGGAAGCGATCAGCTTATTAACCACGGTTAATCCACTCATGGTTCATGTGTGGCTGACGTTACTGGAGAGGGTGGAAGGTTGGGAGTGGGCCCTAGCAGAAGGGCCCAAGCCACAGGACCCGTCCCTGGGGCTACACCACAGCCCCCCAGACCTTTCCTGGGGAGCAGCTCTGCTTGGCCTTGCTGCACCCTGCCTTGAGGTTCCCACCTCACCAGGCCTGAAGCCCCGTGGCGCACAGACAGAGGCCGCAGAGCCTCGAGTGCAGGCAGCCTCTCCTCCTCCAGCCGAGTTTCTCAGGATTTGGTCGCGGGAGGAAAGGCGACCACAGGGTTTCACCTCATGTCTGCAAACAAACCTGCTCAGCAACTACCTGGATGAAGCAAGTGTTTAAACACTTGCTGAGAAGGTCAAGCCTTGTTTTCTATTTGCATCACATATTTTTTAAAATGTAAAGCAAGCAAAAGCACGCTGATCTTCTTGCTAGAGTCCTGTACCTACAGCCTCCTGTCACTCTACAACCTGAACATGGGAGTTCACAGGAGATACAGACCCAGGCAAAGCAATGATTCAGTGCAGACATGCACCACGGCTGTGGGAGCACTTCTAGCAGAGGCCTGGAATGAAGCTGCTGCTGTCTGACTGGGCGTGGCCTGGCGGGTGCACCCCTGGGCTCCTTCTGTGTGTGGGACCATCACACTGAACATTTAGGGATCATATCCCGGCACCCCAAGGACACAGAAGCCCCAGCTCAAATGTGCAGGCCACTTCCCACGCTCCCATGTCTGGCCCGCAAAGCACAAGACAGGTCAACCTCAGCAACAAGGAGGCACAAAGTGAGGCCAGTCAGCCACTCTCCCAGGCCCAGGTCATAACCGGGCTGTCCATGCTACAGGTTCCAGGGCCAGGAAGCCTCTGGCTGCCACTTGAAGGCACATCAGCATGCCCGGTTCAAAGCTTTTCCTCCTCCCACTTCTGATATTCCGTCTAATACTAGGCTTAGCAGTCCTCAGGCAACACTGGACACTGTGTAAGAATCAAACAGGGACACACGGTGTTCCCAGGGTGTGGTTAGGGTGCAGTGGGGTGGGCGAAGCGAAGGTGAGGCCTGCAAAGTACGGGGTGCCACTGCTCCCTCACCACAAGCTCACCTCGCAGAGGTGTTTCCCGAGGAAGTCAGTGCCTGACACTCCTGCCTCAAATGAAGATGAGGCGACCTGCACAACTGCACCCCAAATACTGCTGTAGCGCACCGAGCCTGCCCTGCCTTGGGGCTGGGAGGCTGGGGGTGGGAGAGTGGGTCCCAGGACCCGAGGATTCCAGACTCTGAAGATGCTCCAGTCCCCCAGACACAGTGGCATGGGTCCACACAGAGCCTTGCAAGGCCCGCACCTGCTCTGGAGCCCTGCTACACTGGCTGCGCTGCCCACACCGTGCTGCGTGCAGGTGGGCAGCAGTGGTGACCGCTGTCCTGTCTGGGGAATGACACCACAGCAAAGTCTGCACCAGTTCAGTTACAGGCACGGCTTTTTTCAAATATTTCCAATCCACAGCTAAGCGAGTGGACGGGGAATTCCCAGATACAGAAGCTGACGGTCTTCAATCAGGCGAATTATTTAATTAGCTCAAATCTCCCATCTACTAATTGAACTTAAAGCGGGATATTTTTTACAACACTAGGACTCAAGGTGAGGGCTTGGGGCCGCTCTTTGGAAAATGAAAATTATAGACCTCCATACACATTTTATGCATGTTGTATGCATTTATATTGATATGCCTTAAAATAAAACACCATGCACTTGTCTTGTTGTCATTTATTCATAAATCACTGTATTCAAAAATTACCTTGAGTGTTAGAGAGTATAATTTATTTAAAAGTTAAACCTTTAGCTGATGGTTTGGATTCTGTAACCTACTGTCCCCAGGGATTGGCAGACACTATGCTCAGAGCAACTTAGTGTAGCAATCTGCTCCCCGGGGAGAGACCAAGTCACCACCTATCTGGTCAAGCCCCGATCAAGTGAACCCGCATGCTCAGCCTCTTTCATATGCGGGAGGGAGTCTGGCCCACATGAAAGTGAGCAGGACCTGGGCCTCTCCCAGGCCGAGGTCCCTTTCTGGCTGGGCCCTCTGAGAAGTGGGTTAGATGAACCAGGGAACCTCCAGAGCCCCCCCAAGGATACCTTTTGGGAGAAGAATATTTACAGATGTGCACACTGTACCTTTGCATACATGAAAATACTCAAAAGGCTGTATTTCTACCTATGACCCTTATGTTAAGTTGGACACTTGACATGTCCTTTAGCTTCCCACGAGCCACACATAAACTAGAGCACTCGGCAGAAGCCACACATAAAGTAGAGCACTCGGCAGAAGCCACACGGGAGCCCCGGGCGGGGCGCTCATTCGGTTCCAGCTACCCGAGGGCTGTGAGTCCCCTGACTGCTGATGTGGGAACAGTGCTGCAGCGGTTTAATCCCTTGTGAGTGTGTCACTGTGTGCGTCTCTCAAGCACGATCCCCCTTAGCGAGAGGAGACTCCTAATAGGACGTATCTTTCCCAATTTCAAGATATCATTAGCATAGCAAGATCCCTCTGCTAACTGTAAAAACAGATCAGTCCCACCTTAGCGGTCCATGTGACGGGATTACCCGCAGTGAACAAATCCGGAAGCAACTGCGTTATCTGCACCTGTGCGTGATTAATGACAGAAATGCAGGTTTTCAACCCTGACACGACACTTGTATTTCAGAAGTCATCCTTGGCTTCCAAGGAAGTGGCTCCTTAAATTCGGTTCTGAATAATGAAAGCTATTGGATTATCTAAGAGATTTACCCTTTACTGAATTTAATTTAAAGCTAAGTCATTTTAGAAACCACAATTACCCACATGGAAAAACCTCTACTTGAAAAATTTGTATAATTTGAACACAGAAAAACCAATTGTTTGAAATTTAATAAACCATTTTCCTCTCAGGCTCAAAAACCAGGAGCAGTGCAGAATAGAACTTAATGTGTGAATTATAAACTTCTGAAAACAGAGGCTTATAATCACGATTTCAGGGTTTTTCTTTACAGTGTATTCTCCAATGCCTCAGCCAATATATTTCTAAATACCCCGAGAGACCACTTCTGGGCCTGCCTTCTTCACCAGCCCAATAACTCAGAGCAGGTGGATAATTTCCTTTGCTTTTAGCCTCCATTTTTCCTTGGAAATTTCACCTGAGCTGACACTTTTCGTATCAGCCGTAATTTCACTCTGAGGCTGACTGCCCAGACATTCCAAGTTTCATGGTCCACTTTCAGAGCTCTGGGCCAAGCTCTGCTCTGCCAGCAGGCCCCGGTGACAGGTTTCTGGGTCCCGGGCTTCCCCGTCCCCTCCTCTGTGCACGATGGCCCCACCGTCAGCTCAGCCCTGATCAGAAGACCGATGATAGCTCTGTCCTAGGCCGGGTCTGGCCAGGCACAGGGACAGCCACAGGGAGTGTGCCCCGTCCCTGGGCTGCCGGCCACAGTCTAGCAGCATGGGCTCTGCACACCCGTGCTGGGCTCACAGCTCAGGGCAGTCTTCTCACTTGTCCAGTGGGTACAGTAATACCTCCCAGGGCGCACTCAAGCGAACTGTGATATGCAAGCAAACACAGTGGGTGGTGTGGAATCCCTACAAATCGGCTGCTATTATTAGTCTTGGAATCGCTACCCTCTCCTGGACCTTCAGGGGAATTAACTCTCTGGTACAGCGTAACATACAATTATCAACCCTCAGGAGCCCAAGCGCCCAGAGTCACCCTGGGCAGGACCTTTGAGTCCTGAGCTTTCCTTTGACAGGCCTGGAAGTGAGGCTCCGCTGGGCCTCTCTCTGGGAAGCTGCTGCAGACACAGGACGCCACCTCCTCTCCGGGCCTCTCAGTCCTGTGCAAGTCTGGAAAATCGGCTCTCACACTAGGTGTGGAGCCAGGCTGGGCCTTGAATTTGGACGTCTTTCCTACAGCCGACCACAGGGGGCAGCAGAGGCCAGCAGGCACAGAACAGTTCCCTGGAGACAGAGTTCCCAGAGTGGCCTGTGGGCCTCTGTCGCCTGAAGACACAAAGCCAAACCTCAGGCACTTGGTACTGTGGCAAGGACAGCAGTGGGGGACAGCAGTGTCCCCCACTGTCCTCCTGTGAAGCCAGAGGACTTCGGCTTCTATCTCAGGTCCTTGCAATGCATTTCACATCCGGCCTAAAGGGGTTCCGAGTGCCTGTTTGGAACTGCACCTGTTTCCTTTCAATTCGCAGGATGCTGGGAGTATCACTCGAAGGTGCATTTCCACTGGGTAAGAGACAGACGGAACCCAGCTTTCCCCCAGGCCTCCGCCTTTGCACTGCGCACCCGAAGATGTTTACAAACAAATCTCTCAAAGGTTAAGAAAGAGAGAGGACTTTCAGAAAAGTGGTGGGAGGCTCTATGAGCCCGCAAGGTGAGCATCTGCCGGCAGCAGCTGGGCGTCTTTCACGGCCCCTTCTACCCTTGGCCACCACAACAGCTGGGGCAGAGAATGCTGGGGATCTCGGTGCAAACACACACCTGCACCCCCTGATCCAGAATTAGCACCCAGTTCTATGCAGGTACTTCTTTTATACCCATCTGAGAACTTCATGCCATAGTTCTTTTCAAAAGGAAGAGCTTTCAGCTTTCAATGCCTAAAAAAATCAAAACCTAACATACACCTATCATGAGGGCACTACCTGTTTCTAATAGACATGTACGCAAGTTGAACAAAACATTTAATTTCAGCAATTAAATTTTAAGATCATATTACAGAATATTCACAAGGAGGAAAAACGCGATTAGGAATAAAGCAATTCCATACACTTAAAGAGAAAATGCAGTTTTAAAACAAGGCTGATCTTTTTTTTTTTTTAACAAGGCTGATCTTATCACCGATATGATACGTTTACTGAGATTCTTATGTACGAGGCAGTGCATCTACAAAATAAAGAGTCTTCCTCAGGAAAGACTACCTCCAAGTTTGGGGCAATTTATTTACCTAAGCAGGACCTGCAGAAGCCTAGGAACAAGATTGTCACCTTACGGACTAGTTAAGCAAGTGAGAAATCCTGGGATAAATTCGAGGCTTAGAGGAGAAGTTTTCAGTTAATGTAAGTAATAAATCCCAGACTCACACACTTAAATCATCTCCGAATGAAGAGAAACTCAGAAAAAACAAAACGCTCCGGAAAGAGCACACAGGGGCACTCTCCGCAGCCCCCGCACTTACCTGCTCTAGCCGGCTGAGCTGACCACAACTCACAGACTCAACTGTCTTCGCCAGTCACCTCCCCCTTCACCCCGGAAGCTGCGCCTTCCCTGTGCGCACTCACCATTCACAGTTGTCCAAACATGCAATATCTCTGCCTTGAGTCTTCAGTCTGAGTATCTTCCCTTCTGCATCTTCACTTCCTGGGTTCTGTCCACCGCGTGATAAATTCAGCAAGTGCTGGGCTTCGCTCTGCAGCTCTCTCTCCACAGTGGCCCTGCGCAGCCTACACTTTGGTGCGCAGAACTAACAACCGAAGCTCATATCAAAATCTCTACACGAGACTGGATTCGAAACTCCAGTAGCTTCAAGCTACTGCCTCAGGCAAAAAAGGCCTGATGTTACAGTGTCCATCGCTGACAGCTAAGAACTGGACACTGAGTCCCTGCGTGCTTGACTCCTCTTTTTGTCTGCTTGTAAAATTGAAGCAATTCACCCACTCGGCTCTTCCCCATCCAGTCACAGCACCCGAGCACCGCTGCTCGCCTTTCTCTAGGCACTAGTACGAAACGCAAGCCGCTAGCGTGTGAAAGTGCTGCTTGTCAGTTCCAGAAAAATAATGATGGAAGAAGAGAGGGGAAAGGCAGATTCAAAGCCACACATCATTTTCCCTAAATTGGCGACGGAGACACGCACAGCGCTTTCCTTTATTGTAATTCTTCCTTAGTCATACTTTCAAGTTGCAAAATGGTAAAAAAGATGTTGATCGGAATTTAAAAGGAAACACCCATCAAATCACTCTCGAGGCTTTATAAACGTGCAGAAAATACCCTGTGCCCAGAATTCGTGGCGAGCCCGCCCAAGATTCCTTCGCCCAGGGGAGCCGTGGTCCTAGAGGACCCTAATCCTTTCCACAATGAGACGCTCCTTGGCCCAGGACAAAAAGATTTCCTCTGATGCGGTTCACCGCTCGCCAGATTTCCAACACCAGTAAAAACAAGTTTGCAAAATCCTGCAAAGCAGTACTATCCCCTAATGAGCAAAGTGCTTCTCAGATTACGAAACAGTTTTAAAGTTCTGCCTGGCAAGAGGAACATAGGAGTGACCTGAAGCCACCGCAGAAAGTCTCATTTAAATTCCTGGAAAGCACGGCTCCTCCAAACGCAGCTATTCAGCTCTCGCTGGAGCCAGTGGAACTTCACTTTGGCCGGGGACAGGCACCTTCCATCCAGCAGAGACAGATGGCTGAGTCCGTGCTCAGAAGAAAGCACCCAACGCCACCCTGCGCACGGCTGGAGTCAGCTAACCCCACGCGCTAACCCCCCGGCTAACCTCCCGCGAGCATCCACACGCGCTTCGGGCTCCCTCAGGTCTCTCCCAACCCACAGCCCTGTGGCTACAGAGAGCAAGACGCCAACAGAACGCACTTCGCGCTGGGCTCGTGGTTTCCAGGGCTGTGGGCCAGGAGGACCCTACAGCTCTCCGCTCCCTTCCACAGCCGAAATGCAACGCAGTTACTTAGCACCGCTCCTGAGCCCGGCCAGGGTCCCTGCCCAGGCCGCGCGCCCCGCGTCGGTCTGGCCCCTCTCCTCTCCGCGTTGCGTTCTGCCCACGCGCCTCGACCCTCCCACGCCAGGACAGGTCCACCCCCGCGTCCCCGCGTCCTCGCGCTCCGCGCACCAACCTGCTCCCCGCCGCGCTGCGCTCCAGCCCCGAGCTCCGCGGTGCGGGGCGCGGGCAGGGCGCGGGGGCGCGCGCGTCACATCGCACGCCCGGCCACGCGCCCCGCACTCCCGCGACGTTCGGCTCCACGGGGTCGGGATGGGGGCCCGGGCCGGGATGGGGGCCCGGGCCGGGGTCCAATCCTCGGGCTTCGGCCGCCGCCGGTTCCCGGCGAGCGCGGGCGTCCCAGGCCTGCCGGTGCCCCGGTCGCGGCCTCGGCCCGCGGGTCCGCGCGTGCGCCGCGCGCCTCGTGGTCCGGGCGCCCGCAGGGTCCGAGGGGCCGCGGCGCAGGGCGCGGGGCGGGCGACGCCCCCAGCCGCCGGTGGATCCCGCGCCCGGCTCCGCCCCGGCCCGCCCGAGCCTCCCCGCCCCGCACCCCGCTCACCAGGCGCGCGCCCGCGCCGGAGTCGTCCGCGTCCCCGCTTCCCCGCGTCCCCGCTTCGGCGCTGCCCGCGGCTCCAGCTCTGCCCCGGCCGGGCTGGGGAGGCGCCTCGCTGTCCGCAGAGGCTGCTCTTCCCCGGCCGCTATCCTCTGGGCACTCGGGGCTACCCGTGGGGCTCGGGGCGCTGGGCTGCGAGAGCGGAGTCCCCCGCATGGACGCGCCCTGCGGGGCCCTGCCCGCCCGCGACCTGCGCGCCCGGGGCGCGGCGGCACCCGCGGGTCCTCTTTGTTCCCCGCGCTCCCGGCTCCGCGAGGCCCTGCGCCCGCCCGGGCTGCTGCGTAGGACGCGGACCGCCCAGCCCAGCCTGGGCTCTGGGCTCCCGGTCCCGCCATGCGCGGTCCCCACCCCGGCCCCACCCAGGGGACGTGGGCCCGGCCGAGGCGCGGGGACCACCAGAGCGGCGGGGGGGCTCGGAAGGCCTGGGTGTCGCGTGCAGGCGCCCATTGGTCCCCGTGGCCCTGGCCTTTGTGCCCGCGCAGCTGTCCCGGGACGAGGCTGCTGCGCTTTGTCCCCGCAGCTAGGCGGGCTGGACCCGAGCCTGTGGTCGCCGTGGACCCCGGAATCCACCGGGGCTGGGGCGAGGGCCCGGGAGCAGGAGGAGTCGGGGGACACCGCGCGGGGAACATCCAGAACCCACCCTTGTCCTGGTGAGGATGCCCCAGCGCGTGGGGTATTTTAGGAACCTTAAGTATGTTCATCGAACTCCCAGAGGCTCTGCGAGGAAGGCTGGGTTTTGACTGAGTTACCTGGTGCCCCAGAGTTCAGCCCTCCGTGCAGCGCCTGGAGTGGCGCTCCGGGGTGGTGAGCGGGGCTCCCCCAGAAAGGAAGAGGGCCAGAGATGGGGGTGGGGAGGGAGGGGCGGAGAAGAAAACAGAACTGAGCTGTGTGATAACTTCCCCACGGGAAGGGATCCACTCACTGTGCGCTGCAAACGTCCACTCATAAAACAATAAAAATGGAACAACAACAACACAAAAGGAAGTTACAGGGGCTTGCCTGAAACCTCGAAGAGTTAAACTACCCCCGCCCCCAGTGCTTCAGCAGGGCGGCTAGGAGGCCAGCGCGGCGCCCGGCTTGCATTACCTGTGCCGGACACTTGGGGATTCTGGGGCGCTGCCTGATGTCCGCCTGGTCAGAGCAGCCACAAACTGCGTCTTGTCTCGCAGATGTGGACCCTGCCCAGTGTGCTAACAGTGCCCCTCGAAACTGCTGTGGCAGAGACGTGCAGCGGGCAGGGCAGCAGGATCCCCGCGTGGCCTCAAAGTCTCTTGGCCTCGGGGTGCTTGTCCCTATAATGGGTTGTTAGGACTGTACCTTCCATCTGCGTTGGATGTATGGAGCGAACACATTTTAGGGGTGTTTTTCCTAGTGCCTCATACATGACAACCAAGGAGTTGTAGTCATTAATATATAATAGGAACCATTATGGAAACATGTTTCCATGCAATAGAAAAAATATTTCGCACACTTGTTAATGGTGTAGCATTTCCTGTTCTTTTTTGCATATGTCCTGCATACCTGATGTCTTACTACCATAAAGAGATTTTAATGAATTAAAGTAGGGTTGCAAAACAACAACTAATTGTGCTTATAGAAAAACTATCACCTAAAGACAAATAAGCACATTTAAATTTTTAGTTGGACGAGCTTATTGTTTATGATTCTGATACAAAACGAAGGGGCGGCCAATTAATCTCTCGCCTCCTGGGGAAATCACGATGCTGGTTTGTGCACAGGAAGTTCACGCTGGTGACTGTCCCAGTCAGAGCGAAACGGTGAATGTCTTGACAGCCTTCAGTTGCATTGCTCAGAGGGACTGAAGCCAAAGCAGATTACTCTCATTGTTTACAGTTTTAAGAGGAATTCTTGAGCTCTAGCACTAGGAAAATACGAAAAACAGAAAACAAGGGATGTTCCCAAAGGCAGCTACTGGTTTCTGTTGGCTTCTAATCACCTGCATTTCCTTTTCCTGTTTCACACTCAGGTCCCTCCATCAGCTGTGGGTCCCCAGTGCTCTCAGGGAATCCCTCCCATCCTGTGGAGGCCACCTGAGGCCCCTGACCCCAAGTGGCCGGTCCAGGAAGGTCAGTTCCCAAGCAAAGTCACCACGCTGCCGGCCAGGAGGAAGGCGTCAGAGGTCGGGAACAGAGCAGCAGGCGTTTGCTAACCGCACCACTGCCGGTTCAGGGGCCATTCTCACTTAGCCGTGCTCACAGACACCTACTGCTCTCCTCCTTAGGCCTTCAGTGAAGAAGGTTATTTTACAGGTGGGAAGTGGCTGACAGATACTTGTAGGACCCTTGTGTGTAAACCAATCATTTCTGGCCCTGATGACTGTGAGATTTTCATCCCCTGGCATTAGGAAAACACCACAACTTCTTCCCTTGCTTGAGAAATTGGTACCTCAGGGAGGAAATCACCTGTGTCTGGATTCTTCATACCTAATCAGTGAAACAGATCTGTCTGTGCAGGTTGCTATAAAAATGGATGTCAGACCCTGGCTTCTTGGGAATCCATTATTTAACCCTAAAATTGGGCAGAGCATTTGTTTACTAGCCAACTCATACATTTTTTTAAACGAATTCTCTTAATCTTTGGCAATGTTACTAAGGAAATAGAACAGCAGGAAGGAGACAGCATGGGGGACGGTCCTCCCCACTTTCCTCTGGTGCTGTCACATGGGGGTGTGGGCGTTTCCTGTGTTGTGTCCACTGAACTGGAGGAAAAGCCGCCTCGAGCTTTAGCAAGGTGCCAGGTGTCCGTGGACTGCACACCGAGGGGAGACCACCCTGGAAGGGGGCAGCACCCACTCCTAGGCTCGGGGCCCCGGTAGACTAAAGAAGGAGAGGAGAAGGAAGTCTCCCCTTTTCGCCACTGCCTTTGGACATTTGTTTCCAGTTCCCTTGGCCCCCGGTGCAGACACTTCAGCTGCCAACGGGGACTCCCCAGGGACTGCTGTGAGCTCCAGCCTTTGGTGGCCGCTGGTCACCCAGCCTCCAGCACTCGGGCTGCCATTTTGGATTCTGTCACCTCTGATTTCATCGGGACTCTTCCCCTTCCAACCTGTCAGCCTACCTAGCACCTCCCTCATGTAATTATGCCTGTATTTCCTATTGATCAGTTCATCTAGTGAAGCCAAACTAACACGGACAGAAAAACGTAACTCTCAGCATTAAGGTAATGAAGATGTGTCTGCAGCCTTCACCGTGGTGCAGATGGGGGCTGCACTTGGTGCCGGCGTCCACATCGGGCCTTGCCTGGCCTCAGGAGCCCCTGCAGGTCAAGTCCTTGGGCCTGAACTGGCTTCGGTCTGTAAGGAGCAGGGTCAGAGAGGACAGGAAACCGTGTCAGGCGGCAAGTCATCGTCCCTCCCCCTGCTGTCCTGTCAGCCACAACCCGGGGTTAAGAGACTCGGACCCCAGCGGGGAGACCTGGGCTCTAGTGCCAACCTTCATGGCAAGCCTTTCAAGACCCTCTTCACTTCTAGCTTTGAGTGGAGCTAATGCAAGGCCCACAGGAAAGCTGCATAAACACCGCCATCCACTGAGGCTGCCTGAGTGTTGAGCCTTCCCTGCATTTGGCTCGGCATTCCTAGAGCTGCTTTCTCTTCATGGTTTTCCCTGGATGGTTGGAAGTTAAGGTGTGTGCATCATAACCCTTTAGCCTTAAAAAGCCTCCATCTAATTCTCCCTAAGGAAGGGAAACCACCCCCCAAAAATATTTTGTTGCCACATAATAGTTGTGCATAAGTAGGAGAGTGTGACAATTCAGCACATGTAGATGTTATGCAGTGGTCAGATAAGGGAGATCAGCACTGTTGTTTCCTCAGACACTTATCATTAAGGACATCTCTTTTATGGCCACAGTGGAATTATCATGATTATAAAAATAGCATTGATGCAGAACCTAACCTCAGCCCCACGCCAGTTGGGTGCCTTGTGCAGCCCTCTCATCTCCTGTCTTTAAACTGGGACGTTTCCTCAGGGCACTGTGTTTATGTTCTTGACGTATCTGTAGAATTCAAGCTATTTCTTTTGTTAGCTGTCCCCTGTTTGGGCTTGTCTCCTGTTTCTCCGCAGTCGGCATTAGATTAGTTTCAGGTGAAGCTTTCTGGCTTTACCTTCCGTCCTGGCGCGGTGGCACCTCAAGCCCAACCATTTCTCTGTTCCATGGGAAACATGGGAAGTGTTTGGGTGACTCAGTGAGGGGGGACCTGAGGAGCGTGCGCCCCAGGACACTGCCAGGCATCCCTTGCTGGCCGCCAGGTGCCGCCGGGGCACATGTTGGAGGTGTCTGCCTTCGGCCTGCCCCTCACTAGCTGTTGCCTTCTGGCACCATTCCACCTCAAGAGTAGATTCTGCGTCTGTCGTCCCTTTGTTTAGCCCTCGGCATTTTCCCACAAGGAATATTTTCCTCTCCCCGTGCAGAGCAAGCTTTGATGCAGTGATTTTTATCACTCTAAGAGAGGCAAACTGAGAGGTCCCCGGAGGGGAGCTTAGCTGCCTGGGGCTCACACGCAGGAGTCGTAGGAGGATGCTTCGCTTTGTGGCCGCCAGATTCTGATTCCAACTGTTCATTTCCTCGAGGTTCTTGATGCTGGCACAAGTGGCCCTCTCCTTCTGCCTCTTCCTCTCCCTCTCTGCGGAGCCACTCTCCAGCCCTGTCCGGGTCACCTGCCACCTTCTGGTCCACTGAGCTGCAGAGCCCAGCTGCCCGCTGTGACGGGCCCTGAGTTTGTAGACTGCTCTGCTCTGGGTGGTGGTCTCTGCTTCTTTCCTCACAGAAGGAAGAGACATTGGTCAGGAAATTACCAGAAGGATGTGTCAGGGGTCTCTGGGGAGGACCTAATACCACTGAAAGACGTTTCCATCTTAAAAACCCTCTGAAGAGAACAAACAGCCCTGTGTGGCGTTTCGTTGATTACGTTCCCAAAGACCTTCCCGGACCAGCGAGCGATATAATTAATTAAAACCTACCTCAACTGCCAGGTAATTTTTCCCTTGATTAGCCTGGCAATTTCTAAGGCATCTTCCACCAATTACTAATCATTCTGGGGTGAGCAGGCTGCACTGACACACACACACTGCAGGGTTGCAAACACCTTTCTATTTCCGAAGTCTGAATCTGGCAGCCCTAGTGCTAGAGCCAGTGGGTAATAACGCAGGGAGTTAAAGGTGTCAGGAGCATGAGTAGAAGGTGAAAAATGTGGACGATTTTTTTAAACATTGCATACATTTTTAGAAAATAAGTGCTAAGTTGTCTGCTGTTTCTCTTGTTCAGCTCAACTCATTCTCCCAGCATATTTCTGTGTCTCTTCCAACACAGTTTAAAATCAATACTTGTTTCCCATGAGGATTCTCACATGAAGACTGATTGTCACTTATTAAATAACACAACCTCAGCAGCCATGCATGTCTTAATTCAAAGATCAAGGAATGTTAAAAAAAATGAACTATATTATGTGCAAGAACTCCCGCCCTCTTTTAAGTTTTGTGTGGCTTGTGTCCTATAGTAGCAGTATTGTTAAGACACCAGGGTGATTTATTCTGGAAAAGTGAGCACTTTGAAAGTTTGGTCTGTTTTTGCTCTCTAGTTTATATGGGTTGTAAAGGATGCCCCTTATTTATGTAGTGCCTGAGAAATGATGAAAGGAAAAATACACTTTCATAGTTTAACTCTTTAAGTGCAGAAATATCCACTCAGAAGCTGTGCTGCAGGTATGGCTCTGGGGTGGCGTGTGGCCTGGGGGGCCCAGGCTGCTGCTGCCCCACACGGCGCCCTGTTGCCCTGCATTTCAGTGTTGCTCGATTCACTTATTGCCAGAACCTTGGGCCCAAAACTGTTTGGAAGATTCTAGAAATAAAATATTCACCAGTCCTCGTTCAAATCACAGCAGACTGTTGTAATTGTCTTGCTTTACTATTGTCCTCCCACTGCACCTGAGGGACTTAGAGCTCAGCGTAGGCACAGGGAAGAGCCCTGGCACCTGGGCTGGGTGCCCTGTGTGTTTTCGGGGCCCTCAGGCTGTGACACAAGGCGCTGGGTGTTATTCCGTTCATTTGCTCCCGCCCTGTGACATCTTGTATTTCAGCCCTCAGGATCTCTGTCTGTTGAGCTAAGCTTTAAAATGACTTGCAAAAGTGGGAAACATGTGTCTCATATGTCTAGATATTTTTTTAAAATACAATTACATTTACATAAAAATACATAATTTAGGGTGCTGTGCGATAGCTTGTTAATTTTGAGTGAGTTAAGTGAACACCAAGCCGAAGCCCACATGAACGTAGCACTTGGGGTCCCCCCTGGAGTAAGGACAGTGAGACCCCGGAGAGCTGAGCCTCTCTCCCACCATGGCGTGGGGACTCTGAGCTGCAGCTCTGCTCAGGGAGGGCAGGCGACGGTGACTGCAGGGCGAGCGACCACCCCAAGGCCACACACTCCCTTCCCCATCCCAGGCAGGGCCTCGACCCCCAGCTCCATGGCTCACCCACTCCCAGAAAGGTCCCAGGGCACTTCCCTCTGCGAGGGCACTGGGCAGACTCACGCGGAGGTCTCCGGTGTCCTGGGACGGTGCTCAGGGAATCCAGGCCTCTGGGGGCTGCTTCTCTGGCGGGGACAGCGCGCAGGTAAGGGGTGCAGAGTGGGTAAAGGGTGAGGTGCGTCAGATGAGACCGCGGCTGCCCCGAAGAGCAGGCAGTGTCATTGCTGTACTTTTGTTACTTTTATGAGTCCAAGTTCGCAGTGCATGACAGTCACTTCCTCCTGGGTACTTGGTGCGTGGACATCCCACACAGTCACTCCTGAGGTCCCCTCCCTCCCTCTGCCCCTCAAACATAGCCAGGTGGACCAGGCCCCCGGATGCCAGGAGGGTGTGTGCACCCAAGCAGCCTCAGTCAGTTCCTAAGCACACAAGGAAGTGTGAGTTTTCGAAGTACGTTGGTTCATGATGGTCCCCGGTGTCTCTTTCCCTGCTTGAATCAACACAGGGGAGGGTGTCACTGTGCAGCTCTGTGCTTGGTAAATATTTGCTCCATCCTCCCTGCACCCGGCTTCTCGGAGGCTGTCTGCTTTTCCTCCAGAGTCTGGTGCAGGCTCTGGCCACAGCACCTGGAGAGGCAAGCGTCCTCCGGGGCTCCAGCCTCCTCCTCAGGCAGCCTGCAGCACACCCTGCACCTGGCCCCTTGGTGTTGGACCTGTGTGTGGGCCTCAGGAAGCCTCCTGCGCACCTCTTAGCATTTGTCTGTATGCTCCTTAGCAAGCTGGACCTTGTCAGGGCCCACAACGAAACCTGAGAGTTGCCCGGACCTCGGGCTGGGCCCTGGAGTCCAGAAGTGGCCGAATCTCGGGCTGTGGTGCTGACCAGGGCTGGGCGCTGGCAGGGAAATGGGTCAGCGAGGGTGCTGGGCGGTGCAGGGGCTCCGTGGCCCAGGGACGCAGAGATTCAGTCTGCTTAGTTGCAGACGGGAGCCACGCCGAGCCTGGCTGAACCCACCTCATGAGGGGGGCGGCTTCTTGCTCACTGTGTGGCCTCAGTGAAGGTCCAGGGAGCCGCGGGCCACAGCCCTGAGCTCAGCAGGGCAGGGAGCCTCTCTGCCCTTCCAGCTGATCTTCTCAAGGTTGTTACAGTGACAGAGTGACAAAGGCTGGCCGGCATGAAGGAGTAATGGCAGTCTTCATCCAGGAGTTCAGGTCTCTTTTTTGGGGCAGCTGACGTGAAGGACACTGAGTACTGCTCATGGGTACACATAGCCGATAAATACATTAGAAAGAGTTCACTGTCTCTGTCACTGTCTTCGCCTTTAGAGAAATGTGATATGATGACTTTAACTCTTTCAGGAAGGTTCCTAGAAAGGGACTACCTGTGTCGAATGGCATTTCTAGTTTAGTTTTTTGAGCTCTCCAGCCTGGTTTCCACAGGGGCTGTGCTAGTTTAAACTAAGTCTCCCAGCATTTGATTTCTAGGAGAAAACCTTTCCCGAGTGAGATGCACTCTCAGCGCAGTGCTCAGCCTGGTTCCAACTTTGAGAAGTTCTGCGATGATCTAAGGAGCCCACATCATCAGCTAATTAGGGGTTTTAATCGAGGAATAAAAGCTTAGAACAGTGGTGTTAGGTCAATGACCCCAGCACTCTGGGAGACCAAGACAGAAGGGTCACAAGTGTGAACCCACCCTGGAGGACCGTAGTGAGAACCTGTCTCAATGGGAACCGAACCAAACCAAACCGGACCAAACCAAACCAAACTAGAGCAAACCAAAATAAAACAAAGGCTGGGGTCACAGTTCAGTGCCGAGACCTTGGGTTCAGTACCTAAAAAATGAAATAAAAGTACTTGCCCTTCGATTTGTGTGAATTACTCTTAAACCCCGACAGCGAATCTTCATTATCCCGCACAGGTGAGCTCTGTGCGGTCCCCTGGAGCCTGCATTAGTGAACACGAGTCCCGACTGCCGGAAGAAACGCAGGATCAGTTCCCGTGAGCCTCTGGCCAGCAGACTTTCATTCGCCAGTCAGTACATCAACTACTTTAACGTGTTTCTCTTTGAAGGTGCCTTATTTAATGCGTATTTTTCTCATTCTTTTACATGGAAGCATTATATCACATGTGGTTGAAATACATCATGAATGTTTAGGTAAAAATGTATCACACTAAAGACACATTGCCAGGGTGCCAGACACACTAGTCCCTTCCCCAGCACCCCCTCTCTGGACACTCTTGTCCTTCTTGCCTCTTTTCGAAGCAGCTCCAAAGAGCTCTTCCGTGCGCGTCTGCACACGATGAGAGAACCAGTATGGCCAGAGCTGCTGCTCTGCCATGGAGTGGAAAGGCAGGCTCGAAACCCACCCAGGGCGTCCTGCCCCATCCTCTCACCGTGCTGGCCCTGTGTGACTCCCGGCTCTGCTCCCACGTCAAAGTGCCCGTGAGTGTGTGAAAGCTTTGAGTCACTCCAGGACATTAAGACAACCAGGAGAGCACAGCTAAAGAGACGCATGGCAGAGTTTCTGGAGTGTCCTTATGAGGTCTGACCGAAAGTAGGGCAATGCTGCTGCCGCGTGCCATCCTATGAAAGGAGAAGTTTACACAAATATTACCGTGTGCTGTAATCCGGATTAATAGTTTCCCCCAAGGACTCACGCACACATAGGCAGGGCTTTGGGGAGGTGACTGATTCGTGAGGACTACTGCCTGGCCAGCTGCTCTTCACAGGTGGAGGCTGATCAGAAGAAGCAGGTCTTGGGCTGTGACCTGGAAAGGTGTCTTTTCACCCTCACTTGGCTCACACTGCCCAGTTGCCCCTTAGCTCTCTGCTTCTGGCTGCTTTGATGTGCACAGCTTCTCTCTGCCAGACCCTTCTCACATTCTTCCTTGCATGGAACCAACTGACATAGGACTTGCCAGGATGCTGAGACTAGTATGGCAGAGGAAATTCCAAAGCAGCCCAACATTCAGGTTGCAGTGTGGACACCCTTGGGATCTTTTAGCCAGCCAAGCAAGAGCAGACATCAGAACTGAGTGACTTAAAATCTTCAGTTTTGCCAGAAGGGGAGAACCTGTAAACTTCAGTCAAGGAGAGCTTGTCTTCTAAAAACATTAGCATTAAAAAGAAGCCCAGTACTTTATATCAGGATAATAGGAAATATCCCTTCAGGAAACCTCAAAAATCAGCAAGAACCCTCTCTTCAGAGGCTACCAGGTGTGAAATTGAAAGGCTTCACTTTGAAAAGCACATTCGAGGAAAACCAGTGTGTCTAAGGCCAGGTAAGAGTTTCCCCAACCCCTGGGGCCCAGCTGTGGCACACCTTGGCGTCATTGTCTCCATGGCACTGGTTTTACAAGTATAGCCGGTGCCACAGTTGTGGAGTGATAGACACTTCCACACAGATTTCAGAAGTCTGGGAGCCAAGCAGGGTGCCCCGAGAGAGCGGTGCTGAAGCCATGAGGGCAAAAGCAAAACGATGCTGTGCAGGCCTCAGGAAATCAGATCTGCAAGGAGCAGGAGGTCCTTGCTGAGGAGGACCATGGGCAGTGGACCGCAAGGCGGCCCCGAGAGAAGGCACGGCACTGCCATGGGCACTGGGCTGCCCAAGCCTCCAGGGTCACTTCTCACCACAGCTTGCCCACAGGTGCTGGACACAGAGCCAGAGGATTTAATGCTGTCCCTGCTTGGATTTGGTCTTGGTTTGGTCCAGGTTCTCTCTATTCACCTATTCTTCCACTTGGGAATGGAAGCGTTTGCCATATGCCATTGTCTAACAGCAGTTTTTAATTTCCCTTTTTACTTTTATAGGGGCTCACATGTAAGAGTTTCCTGGCCTCTCAGAGGAGACTTGGACTTGGCACCGTTAAGACTTTGGCGTCTGAGATGCACTAGATGCATCTTACATAAAGAACTGTGCGCGAGTCTTTTGGAGGCAGGGGTGGAATGTCACCATTTACAGCTAGGTGAACCTGAGAGCCTGGTGCAACCATACACCTGGCTTTGGAAGAGGCTTGGGCCGTGGAGCGCTATAGCTATCTTGCTGTAGGAGGCAGGGCTTGCTTAAAAGTTGGTTACTGGAGCTATGACCTAGAAGGCAGTTCTCCCTCCTAGCTCTGCCCTTTGCTTTACTTCTCAAACACCATGACATGAGCACCTTTTCTTGCTGTGTCCCTTGGCCACATTTTCCCTGGAGCCACTAACACGGACTGCAACGTGCACCAAAATAAAACCCTCTCCTTTAGTTGTATGTGCCCAGTGTGTGTCACAGTGACAGGCAAAGTCCTAAACGCAGATCTGAATGCCGAGGTTTGGATGGAGAAGTCTCCATGGTCCTCACACACTCATGGGCAGGCCTTTCCGGAGGCAGCTGCATCTTAGGGGCAACATAGCTGCTCCGGTCAGGAGGAGGCCTGGTCGGAAGAGGTGGTCACCGGACGTGACCTGGAGGGGTTCCTCTCCCTCTGTGGCTCCTTGGCTCTCTCTGCTTCCTGGCAGCCGTGATGTGAGCAGCTCCCCACTCAGGCCCTTTCTGCTTTGGAGCTAAGAGTTCAGACTAACTCGGAGGCAGAAGAAACCTCTCTTCCTGCTGGTCATGGCGTCAGATGCTGGGTCTCGGGAAACTGAAAGTGGCTAAGACGCAGAGCATCTTCATCCCCCTTACTCTGGTTCCTCTGCGAAGTTGGAATGATCAGGAAGGGGAAGCATTTTGAACTGATTCAGGACACTGAGGCAGCTACAACAGTTAAAGACTCTCACGAAGGAGGACTTCCAGAGCTGCCTGGGAAAGTGGCACGAATGCCGGGATAAGTGTTTATCAAGAAAGGGGAAAAATTTTAGGGTGCTCAATGATGAGATGCCTTTTACTTTAAGAATGTTTTTGACAGGTGAACATTTACCACATTTTCAGTCATGCCACCTCGTGCCTCAGCATGCGTCTCCTCCTGAGGCAAGACCCAGCCTCGTTTCCAGGGCACCAGGCAGCCCTTGGGGTAGTGCTGGGGGGTTGCTTAAACAGTGAGTCTATAAAAAAAAGCATAAAGTGAGAATCGTGGACCAAATAAACTACACAAGGATGTGTCTTTAAGGTGTGGGAATTTTACAAGAAGACAAAATATCCCCCTTCACAACCTCACCTTGGACTTGAAGCATGTGCTGGGAGACAGCTCTGTCATTGCTCTCTGAATATCTCTGGCTGGCCTGCAAAACACCATCGCAGAAGCGAGGAGGGCCCTTGACCGCCTCCTTCCCTTGGGACAGGACCGACTTCAGTGCGGTGTAAAGCAAATGTCCAGCATCTCCACGTTCAGGAAAGTGCAAATCAAAACCATCCAGAAACCCTGTCTCACTCCAGGCAGAATGCCTATCACCAAGGACTCAAAGAAACACAAATCCTGGCAAAAGTGTGGGGAAAGGAGCACGTCTACATAGTGGGAATGAAACAGGTACAACCACTGTGGAAGTCAGTGTGGAGGTCTTTCAGGAAACTGCAAATGGAAGCTCCCTTTGACCCAGCTGCTTCCCCTTCTGAGTATCTTCCCCTAAGAGCTGAGGACATTACATTACACTGACGCACTCCTGTTGGTAGCACTTCCATTCACAGCAGCTGAGCTTAGGCAGCAAGCTAGGTGGTCATCAAACGACGAACAGGGAGGGAAAATGTGTGTGCGCACGCTGGAACTGCACGCAGCCATAAGCAAGAATGGATTCCTGTTATTCATGGAAAAACGACTGGATCTTGAGATTCTGATGTGAAGTAAGTAAGTCTGACGTGGAAGATTAAGTATCACACGGTTTCTCTTATATGAGAAACCCAAACTGTAAATAAAGTGCAAAATAGAGAAGAAGTGGCAAGAAACAGGGTACAGACTCTGGAAGGTGCAAGGGGAATTAGGGGGAGATGGAGAACATTGAAAGGGGGTAAAAGGGGATCACAAACTATCAAGGTTCGCTATATAGGTACTTAATGCATCCAAAGAAATGTAAGTCCTAGAAAATGAGCTCTCACACTGCATTAGAGTGAACCTGAGACCAACCACACACTTTGAATATAATTTCTTATATTTTCCTTCTTTTTTCTCTCTCTCCTCTTTCCTTTTAAATTTTTCATATAAAGGAATCCATATGATTTATAAACTGGTGTGTTTGACTTACTTCACCTAACATTACGGTCTCAAGAGGAATCTTTTTTCTTACAAATGACTAAAGTTTAGCTTCCATTATGGCAGAGTGTAGCATGGTATCTCAGATCACGAGCTTGATTCTTTCCATGATTCTGGCTGCAAACCAAGTTGGATGAGAACCGCATTAAATTTGATGATTAGGTTTATTACTTGTGTTTTCATCATCTAATTGTTTGATCATTTTTTTCTTGTAGTCTGAACAACTACTTTCAAGATAACAATATGTAATACAGTAACTAGTGTTAATTCCTATTTCTTTTCTTTGAAATTCTGTATCAGTTTATTCTTTTCTTATTTCAAAAATAAACAATTTAATTCAGTTCTTGCCCAGTTTGGTTTGTGACTAGAACTGTGACAAGGTACCAATTATAAATTGTGTTGCTGTAGACATAGGTTTACATAAATTGCATAAATTACATAAATTGCATAAATTGTAATTACATAAATTACATAAAAACATCATGTCGATGTTTTTAAGTCTTTTGGGAAGATACTCCAAAGGGGCATAGTCCAGTGATATTGAATTTCTATTTTTATTTTTTTGAGATGTCTCCATAATATTTCCACAGTGGTTGCACCAGTCTGTGCTCCTACCAGCAAAGAGAAAGTGTTCCTTTCTCCCCAACAGCCTCTCTAGCACTTGTTATTGGCTGATTTCTTGATGACAGCCATTCTTTCTGGAGTGAGATGGCATCTCAGTGTTGTTTCAATCTGCATTCTTGAATGGCCAGTGATGTTGCAAATTTTTTATGTATTTATTGGCAAATTGTATTTCTCCATCTGATAAGTGTCCATCTCAGATTCCCATTTTTAAATTGGGTCTTAAATTTGGAGGATCTAATTTTTTTGAGTTCTTTATGTAGTTTACATGTTAGTCCTTTGTCTGAGAAGTAGCTGGAAAATTTTTTTCATATTCTGTGAGTTTTCCCTTCAACTTTTTGTGTGAAAATTTTCAGACAAGGTATCACTATATATTTCAGGCTGGTCTCAAGCTCCCAGTGATCCTCCTGCCTCAGTCTCCTGTATGCTGGGATTACAGGTGTGTGTCACTACATTCAGCTGATTTTTGCCTTCACAGAGTCTTTTTGCAATTTGTCGGTATTTCTCTTTTATGGATCATGTTTTTAGTGTCATAACTTAGAACTTTTTATTAAGACCTAGGTCCAAAAATTTTCTTCTATGTTATCTTCCAAAGAGTTTAATAATTTTGTGTTCTACTTTCCAATATGTTTTGGATTAAAAGCAAGTTTTTCCTGGAAGAGATTATGTAGAATGCAATTAATTCTCTTTTAAAATTTTGATAATTTATAAAATAAACCCCTTTGGGTTAGTGGATTCCTTTCTCAGGAATTTTAAGAAATATAAATTTCATTCTTTCAAATTTATAGAGCTGTTTCTATCATCTTTTCATTTTCAATAAGTTCTTGCAACTCTTATACCTTGAGACTTTGATTCATTTCATCTGAGTCATCAAAATTATGCGTGTAGAGTTCTCCATATTTCTGGATTACTTATTTAATATCTGTAGGATCTGTAGTGGTAGCTCTTATTCCATTTCCAATATTGGTAATTTGTGTGGGAGTATTTTCTCTTTGTTAGTCTTGCTAGAGGTTGTTGTTGGTGGTGGTGATGGTGGTGGTGGGGTGTGTGTGTGTGTTTGCATGGGCACATGCCAGGGATAGAACCCAGAGCCACCTCCGAGGCAAGTTTCCACCACCAAGCTATGTTCCCAGCCATTGTTGGTTTGCTGTCTCTCTTCCTAATTTATTGACTTTTGATCTTTGTGGTTTTCTTTTTCTGTCTTGAAGTAGGAGTCTAGATAATTGTTTTGAGAAATTTTGTCTATTTTAATGTAAGTGTTGAGTGCTACAAATTTCACTCTTACCATTTTTTAACTTGTCATGAATTTTCTTATGTTCATTTTCATTTAACTGAATGTAGTTCTCATTTCTCTTAAAACCTTTTCTTTAACATGGAATTTTTAAGAAGTTATTGCTTTCTCTTTTCCATTCCCTTGTAGTCAGAGAATGTGATCTTCATGATTTCCACTTGTGGTTTGTTTAATGTCCTCCCAAACCCTCATGCAGTCATGGAGCTGAATCTGGCGTTTGTGGTTGGTTCATTGTCTGGCGCTGAGATAGGCAGTGTAAGTGCTGCACCCGCCCCGGGGTGGAGCCAGCATACAGTGTAAGGAGAGGAAGGAGGGGTGCCTCCCTCTTTTGCCCTTTTGCTCTTGTCACTTGTGGCTGCCATGAACGGCTGCCTGTCAGCCAGGCCGGCCTGCCTTGGAACCAGCTAAATATGGACTGAAACCTCCAAAACTGTCAGCTAAATAAACCCTTTCTTGCTTCACTTTGGATGTCGGGTATTTTGTCTCAGCAACAAGAGAAAAGTGACCAAGAACCACTCTTTAAAATTTATTGTGGTTCTTTTTTAATTAATATATGTTTGGAGTACATAATGATTACTTTTATTATGGGGAGTTGGCACAGGCACATATTATGTCTTAATTCTTTTTTCTTCTAATTTAACTTCCCACCACTTCCCTTTCTTCCTGCCCCCTCCAACTCTTGTTCTCCTTTCTATTTGCAAAATCTCTGCTTTTCTCTACTTGCAATTATTTTATCTATCCTCTTTTCCTTGACATCTCTTGTTCCCTCATGCACTTGGGGAAAAAAAGCTCAGTATTTCCTATTTATATGTTTTTAAATTTTTGCTTCAGTTTCTCATGCAATATGGTTGATTTTATGACCCAAATTATTGTAATCTCAGTATACGTTCTTTGGGTGCTTGAAAAGACATTTTCTGTTATTGTTAGGTGACATGGTCTATGCCCATGATTTATATTCTGTTGGTTGATGAAATACTAGTGTTCTGAGAAGTTTCAAACTATAATGTTATATTTGTCTGTATCTTTTTTCAGTTAAACTTTTATATTTTTTAGCCCTGTTGCTTGGTTCAGACATTTTTATGATTTGTATGCCTTCTTGATGGATTTACCTTTTAATTATGTGATGTCCTCTATTTCTGATAATATTTTCCCTAAAAATGACCTCATCAAATATTCAGTGGCAATTCTGTCTTTATTTGGAATAATGTTTATATAGCATGTTATTTTTCATCTTTTACTGTCAAGTTCTAAGTGTCATTGAGTTTCTCATTCACAGATTTAATCTACTCTTTTAATCTCTTTTAGTTGGTGTGTTTAAACCACTTTCATTTAATGCAATTATTGATCTTTAGACTCTTAAGTCTACCATTTATACTTTTCTTATTCTTTTTTCATTTTTTAGTTTTTCTTTCCTATATTTTTGTAAACTACTATGTTTTTAGACTTTTAGTTTTGTTTATGCATAATTTTGATTATAGCTTATTTGTCAGTTGCTTAGGTATTACACTGAGACACACACTTAATAAAATCCTGTTAGGACTGGTATTTTGTCAGATTGGGAAAAGCATAGAACACTCACATCAGTTTATATCCATGTATTTCCCCAGTTTTATATTTATCTTAGGTTTTCCCCTAACATGCATTGAGAATCACTTAGATTTATGTTATAATTTTGCTTTCAGCTGTCAGATATAATTTAGGACACTTGAAGAGGAGTAGAACAGTCTTCTTGGTTCCTCACGGTTTTGCTCTTAACATTTTCCTCTACTATTCCAAGGCTTTTCTAGTTCCTTTACTCTTTGGAAAACTTCCCTCTGTCACCCTTCTCTGGGTAGGTGCAGTGGTGACAGGTTCTTTCTGTCTCACTTCCTGTTAGGGTGTCTGTATTTCCCCTGCATTCCTGAAGGACATTGTCAATGAATATGCAATTCTGGGCCAAGAGTGTTTCCTTGCAGCACTTGAAATTTGCATAACTTTCTTCTGGTCTCCATGAATTCTCATCAGCCCTTCTGTGTCATCTGAATTATTTCTTGATGTGTGTGGTATGTCATTTCTTTCTGCCTGCTAATAAGACTTCTTGTTACACATTTTCAGAAATTTATCAATCATATGTCTCAGTATGGATATCTTTGTGTTCCACATGGTCGCTTGCCTCTTTAAGTATGTGGGTTTTTGCTGATTTGAGTCATTGTTTTGAACTTTTTTATCCCTGTTTTCTTTCTTTTCTCCTGGTGGGATTCTGATATAAACATTAGATCTTTTGTTATAAACCCATGTGTCCCTGAGGGAACTCTCTTCCTAGTTTTTCTCCTCCTCCTCTTCTTCCTCCTTTATTGTCTTATTCTTCTTTCCACAGTTTCTTTTATCTTTATTTTTAGGTTTGGTAATTGATATTGTTCTACTTCAAGTTCACTTAATTCTCCTCTCTTCAAGTTCTCTTTTTTCTTCTCTCCATTCTGCTATTGATTCTATCATCAAGCTTTTATTTTGGGTGGTGTATTTTGTAGTTCTAAACTCATTTTTCTTTCCTTGTCCTTCCCTTCCCTTCTCTTCCCTTCCCTTCCCTTTCTTCTTTTCCTTCCCATTCTTTTCAGTGTACGGAGGGTTGAGCACAGGGCATCAACACTGATCTACATCCCCAACACTATTCAACATTTTTATTTCGAGACAGAGTTTTGCTAAATTGCCCAGACGAGGCTCAAACTTATCGTCCTGCTTCCCAAAGTTCCTGGATTACAGGCGTGTGTGTGCCACCATGCCTGGCTTAATTCTAAATGTTTCATTTGTTCTTCTTTATATCTTTTATTTCTTTTCTGAGATGTCCTATATTGCAATGTGTTTAAATCATTTTATAATGCTTGTCAATGCATTTTTATGATGGCTGCCTTAAGTCCCTGTCATTAACTCTAGCATTGGTGTCATCCTGGTGTCGGTGTCTGCCATTTTTTTCATGTAATTTGAAATCTTTCCACTGTTTTGATGGCAAGAGATCTTTTGTTTACCTAAACCTGAGTATTTTGAGTATTGCACGATGGAGGGCCTCAGCTGGGCCTGCTCTGGCAGGGCGTCTCCGACACCGTTTGCTGTGGGAAAGGGCGTCTGTCTCCTCACTGCCTTTGAGGGAGTGGTGAAAGTCCGCATCCTCCACGGGGCTCTACCAGCCCACTGCTGCTACCCGGGGTCAGGCTGGGACCCGGGGCACTGTGCAGAGGAGGTGAAGTGTGAGTTGTCTCCTCGGCCTGTACGGATTCTGAGCTGGCATCCTGGCACTCCATCTTCCTGTATAAAAATGGAAAATCTCCAAGTATTTCTCTGTCAACAAATGCAAACCAAGAAACAAAATACACTCTTGGGCCACGTAAGTCCTGCGCTGATCCCTCCAAGGGTGACGGCTCACCCTCCGACAGAGCAGGCCCTTGGGAGCGTGGAGCCAGCAGCCTCTCAGGCAGGGGTTTGCTCACAAAGAATGCACCAACTGAGGCTTCATTTTGGTTCCCCAGCAGCTGACCTTGAGGCAAGGACAGGTTTGTTTGGAGGTGATCCCAGGGACAGTGAAGACGGGTGGAGACTGAAGCGCAGGCTGAGAACAGTGCCAGCGCTCCTGGCGTTGAGCTGGGCCTGCAGGGTGTGGGCAGCTGCTCTGTGCTGGGAGGGGCTTTTGTGCCCAGGGCCTGCCGGTCTCTGTGCCAGGCCTGCCTGTTGGAAGTGTTGATTCTTGGTGCTGATAGAGAAGACTCCAGCTGCCAGGGAAAATCCTCAATCACACAGAGGCCGCACTGGCTCTAGGAGCCAGCCTGGCGCATGACGGTGTGAAGCCTGGGAACACAGGACCCTGCCCTGTGTGGACAGCACCCGTAAGGTGGGTTCCCACAAGCATCTGCAGTGCCCTGTGGCCGTCCTTGGTACCCAGCGGGTGACACCGGCATCAGGACACCTCGTCAGGTGCCACATTTGCCTCTCTGCCAGGTGCAGGAGCCTTGCTAGGGAGCACGCACGTCTTCCTGTGCTGTGTCAGCACCCACACCCCTGGAGGCCTTGTCCTCCTCTGTGAGAGGACACTGGCAATGCCAGGGTGAGTGTCCTCCACTGTGCGTGTGGCTCTGCAGCCTGCGTTGAGCTCCGAGAGGGAAAGAGAAGCCAGAGGGCGATGGACGATGGGCGATGGGCAGCCGCTCTGGGCTTCCTGCTTTCGGGTCTCTCTTCCCCAAGCGGAGAGCACGTTACACAGGTGCCAGTGGAGCTGCTTTGGGCCCTGCCCATTCCCCGCTCACACCAAGGAGGAGCAGGGCCAGGAAGACTGAAGCAAGGTGGGTGAGTAGCACCTAGGATCTGGGGTGCTGCGGCAGATGCCCAGGGAGGCAGAGGTTCGCCTACCTGAGCCCCCCGGGGGCTTTGGGGAAAACCGTGGACCTTAGTGTGCTGAAAGTTCACAAATAACATTGCCACCCCATAGGCACTGCCTGACTCTGCTGCAAATACACCTGTGTGGTCTGCTGACCATCACAGAGGGCACCTCCCCGCCGGGCACTTTGCGGTGCTCTCTAGGGGGGAAGTGCCTTTTCTGCTTCCTCACTGCCACATGCCCTAGAAACCTCTAAAAATATGAAGAACCCGATTTAGCGTAAGGGGGAGACTGTACCCTCTGTTTCCCAAAGGATAATAGCAATTTCACCCTTCCTGCCTGTTTTATCTTGGCCCAGAATGTGAGAATATAGAACCAGACAATGGAAGTCCTTTTCAACGCCCTAAGTTTGTGTGTCAGAATACCCAGTGGGTGGGAACATCCCTCTCTCCCCACACAGCCCGAAAGCCATTTGAAGATAAAGAATCTCTTTTAACTTCCTTTTCCCCCACCTCCTCCAGTGCAGTCACACACAGCGATGCCTGCGACTTACGAAAAGGACTCAGAGTCTATGAAACTCAGCCAGGGCTTCCCCAAATCTGATTTAGCTTCAAAGAAAATATTTCTGGATAAATGTCAAGCATTTTGTTTACTATTCTTCCAATGTTAGAGCAAGAACTAATACATATCAAACCCTGGTGCTAGGTTTATACCTCATAAGGTTCAGCTTTGGAATGATTCAATGAACTATTTTTTAATAGGATCTGCTTCAGTTTCTTACAGCTATTATTGTAGGAAAATTGTAAGTTTTGTGGCTATAATCAGTGAAAATGTATTTTCTCCCAGCTTTAGAGCTGGAAGCTGAAGCCAGGTTTCCTCAGTGCTCCCTTGATGGATCCCAGGAGAAGGCCCTCGCCTGCCCTCAGGAATCTGGGGGCCCAGACTGCTGGGTCTGGGTTGTGTGACGGCCACCGGGGTTCTCACCTCCACACAGCTTGTCTTCTGTGTCCCCCGGGCCTTTTGCCTCCATGTGGCCTGGGAAGACACTTGTCACTGGAATCCTGGCCCACCTGGGTAGTCCGGGAGGACCGTACCTGCAAACCCTTGTTTCCAAACAAGGTTCTTGTGGTCAGCAAGGTCTTGGAGGGACCAGCATTTGATCCATTTTGGCATCTCTTTTGAAGCTCTCTTCCCCAGGATTCAAATGGTAATAACGTTAAGGCTCTATTAGAAAGGCAAATGCCTCTGGCTCTTTACTTACAGTCCTCCTCGCCAGCATTTCTGCTCTTTGAGGAGAAGCTGTTACTCATCCACTTGAATGCTGACCCCTTGTGGGATTCCGGGATGCCCGTAGGACTCTGCTGCATCAGGATCTTCCACAAGACAGACCCCCGGCACCTGATCTCCCTCATGGGAGGCCCACAGGCTCCTGTCACTCCCTGACCTCCGAGCACCAAAGCCTCTGTCCTTCCCCGTGGGAGGTCCACCCTATGTGGCTGTGCCTCTGTCTGTAGTGAGGGCAGGCTGCGTGGAACGGGGTTTGGAGCAGGAAAAATCAGGAGCACTGCATTTCCTGCCAGCCCAACTTGTTGAGTGGTCAGTGGCCACTCAAAGAATGAGGAAGATCATTTCCTATAAATATCCATGCAACCAACATGTCCTCTCTCACCTGCCCAGGCTAGGGTCCAGGCAGCCGGAGCTGCTGCCATGGGGATCGTGGGTGGGGGAGGCCGCCCGGGCTCTCCTAGCACTGATGCCCTGTCACGTGACGTGGTGGGCTTCTGGGGGACTCATCTATACCCGCAGGGGTGCAGCCACCTTCCAGTAGACCAGAGGGCCATGTCGAGAGCTGGCGTGTTAGACTCGCGCTTCCGTCTTCTGAGCTTTCCAAGAGAGGACTGCGCAGTCAGGCCTGGGCCAGCATTGGGGCTCCGGCTTCTCCTTCCCACTTTCAATTTTTGAAGACTAATTTGAGTCCGTCCTGCACCAGTCACATATGTCCTAGTGTCTGGGTTTGTGCATTACAGACACGGCCGACCTCAAGGATAATTTCTCTGTTATCTACACTTGTAAACACTTTTTTTCTTAAAAGTGCATGATTGTATTATTTTAATTTCTTAGAGAAAAAACAAAAGTAGAATGTTTTAAAAAGCAGATAGCTGAAAACTAGTAGTTCATGAGTTTTTTCTTGTGTTCTATAGCAATGTCTGTGTGAAACAACTGCACCTGTTTTAACTGTTAACATGTATTATATCGTAATTACTCCTCCACACGCCAATCTTCCTCAGCCACCCAGCAAGCTGTGGGAGGGCAGGACTGTGTCTCACCAATCCTGTGTTTCTACACAGACATCTCAATTTTTTCTGTTTCTCTAGGAACCCCGCTTAATGCATCTGAGGGTGCCACTGTTGGAAGAAACCAGGGAATCAGTAGCTGAAACCAATGACAGTGATTCCATTCTTAAGACAGAGACCTTGCAGGGTACAGACTGCATTTGCCTGCACCTCTGGCAGTCCTGGCCAGTGGTCCTCATTGTAAAGGCCAGAAAGATAAAGCAAAAAGGCAATGCATGATAGAAACGAGGTGGCTTTGGATTCAGTGATGACTTTTGAAACAGCAAAAATAAGGCATGGTCCACAGAGCAAAGCAAAATAAACTGGGTGTCACTAAAGTAAAAAACATTTGGTTCTCTGAAACCTGACGAAGAGAAGCCAGTCACTGGGTAGGCCAAGTTCTCTGCATGACCAGTGAAGTCTGGAATTCAGAATGTTCCAGAACCTCTTAAAACAAAGCAATAAGGAAACAGGAAGGGCTGGGACCTGACGGAGTCCTCCCTGCAGCTGTGCGATGCGACCTCTCCAGAGGTCCTGCGTCTTCTCGGTGGAGAGCGGCAGAGAGCTGCGCCTCTCCTGGGCCTCCAGGTGTTGCTGCATGAAGCTGAGGTCCCGAGGCTGCGCAGCCCCTGGCAGCCATGAGAGGACAGGGCGGGGTGAAAGCTGACCAAATGCCAAAGGAAAGACAGGCTGTGCGCGGGCTGGGGGAGGTGGCTGGGACCGTGCCCCAGCAGTCGCCAAGCCTTGGCACCTGGTTTCCTTGTCCTGTGGTGTAATAAATCCACTTATTGTTTGAGTCAATGGCTCAAAGCATTCTGACTCTGTGTTATCTTAATTGCTCATGCCCCCTGGGTTTCAGTAACGGACTGGAAATGCCCCCTCTGGCAGGCGAGGCCAGCCCAGCTTGGTCCCCACCCTTCCCTCCTCTGGCCCGGCTGATTCCTCCTCCTGGCTTGGTTATGACAGGACGCAGGGTGGTGTTACTTGTGCTTGGTGACTCTGCCTTGATCCTGTTGCTCATCGGACCAGGAACCTGGGGACTCCTGTGCTTGGCTTGGGATCTGTGAGGGTCTGAGGACAGGACAAGCTCTTGGAAGTCGTTTTCACCCTGTGCAGATCCGCGCGAAGGACAGTGAGAGCTTGTGATGACATGCAGCTTCCTCTAAAAGGCCAGGCCGGAGGCTTCAGGCTCAGAATGACGGAGTTCTAGCTAACACGCTGCCGGCCGCGGCGCGTACACGGTGGACACCGAAGCGCTACCTGCCAGGGTTGGAGGATGCACACGCTGTCCGGGTCGCGGTTAATAAAGCCTGGAATCCTCCCCTGTTGGTTTTCCGGTGTCGTTTTCTCCGTGTTGGGCTCTGCTGGAGCCTGGGCCATGCGGCGTGAGAGGGCAGTGCGGTGGTCTCCGGCTCTCAGCAGGCGGAGATGAGCTGAGAAAGGCCCGGCCGCGTGCAGGACCCGGGAACATGTTGCTCAGTGGGACAGAACAGTGCCCTGGGAGCCCTGCCTGGAATCTGCTGCGGTTTATAGCTTATGTTTCAGGGACTCTGTGATGGGCATAGAGCCCAGGGCCACATGTCCCCAGCATAAGGACAGACATCCCCAGGATAGGGCTGGAAGTCCTCAGCGCAGGGCCACAGATCATCCTCATAGCACTTGCTCTTGGGTGGGGTCCGGCCACTGGAGGACACTGGAGGACGCCTAAGCCAGAGGACGATGGCTCGGAAGCCTCAGACCCTAAGGACAACAGTCTAACTACCATCGTATGTGAACATGTTCATGGGATACACGCATGCCTGTGTGTGTCAGGGGGTGAAAAACTCATAACAAAACACCCTCTCTGCCAGAATCTCCCAAAGCCAAGCCCCAGCTGTGCCCCTGGGGTCCCAGCTCTCTACTGCTCTACACTACCACCTGCATCCTTTGCCAGGGGACAAGTGTCAGGCAGGTAAAATCTTCTGGGGTACAAAACGGCCCTACAGGCTTTTGCGTGCCTCTTGAGTCAGCTACACAACAGGCCCACGTTCTGTGGTTAAGAAGATCCTCATGGTTGTTTTTAGTGGAATTTGTGTGGAGAAAGAAATTCTAAACTCTGCAAGAAGTGGAGACGCAGTGGCGTGTGGCTATTGCAGACCAGTGTCACCTCTCGGAACTCTGTCTTTTGTGAGAACGTTAAAGGCAGAGCTCCTGAACACCCTCCAGATGTGTTTCAAAGAAAAGCATCTGAGTAGAGGACGCACATCGTCTGCTTTTGAAATACTGAGAGCTCTTTGCGCACAAGGTCCTCTTGAGCCCCGCAGGGTGTCGTGTGTGCTTGATGGACGGAAGTTGGCGCAGTTGCTAAACCCGGCCTCAGCTCTTCCACGGCCCTGCACGGGTTTCCTCTGGCCTTCGGAGGGCAGAGCTCAAAAGCTGAAAGGAAGTTGACACCCTGTTTCGCCGGAAGCTAAGCTGCTGCGGTCAGGGCTGCTCCTCGTCACTAAACTCGTCCTCCCCCTGTGCGGGCTTCTCCAGCGCCTGCCAGGGGTGCGCGGTTTACAGTGTGCCCCGCTTTCACGGGGCTCTGAGGCCATTGTTTCTCACACAAGCCTCTGCTCAGATGAGACGGGTCGCCCGGCTGCTTCTTCACATGCACAGCAGGGGTCGGCGTGTTTGTAGCAGATGGTCCACAGGTTCCACTGTGGCTGCGGCACAGGTGGCTGGGGCCTGGATGCAGGGTCTGTTTCCAATCCACCCTCTTTGAAGGGCTGGCCTTTGCTCGGGAGCGCAGTGAGGCTCAGGGCGGCACATCCTGCAGCCCTGTCAAAACAAACGGCTGCCCGAGGTGACTGACGCCAATTCATGAACGATCCC